>JAGFPH010005806.1:44163-57447 GCA_018207615.1 Philaenus spumarius
AAGGGCCACTGCAATAGCTCATTTTTCCTATGGAAATTCGCTAATAAATACAAATTCGTTTTAAATGAAACTGTACAATTACTGATAAATCAAGAAAATAATATTATTAAAATAACACGAGCATAACATATTTGTCAAATAAAATGTCAATAACCATTTTTAAGTAGTCACAATTATGATTTTGTAACCCACTGACCGTAAAACCGTTTAGAGTTGTCAAAACTGTACCGTGTTTGGGGCTCATTTTGTGAGGAATAGTATAAAGAGTTCAGTAATTAGAGTAAAAATTAAGTAAAGTTAACAGTTAGAAAAATGTGATTTTGTAGCTAGGGGATTTTGATATAGGGCTAGTTGGTGATTCATAAAAGAACCATTCATTAAGCAGATAGGCCGAGTGAGTGTGTCTGCGCGTGTGGGAGCGAGGGTCGATTTTATGGCTTAGAGCGCTCTCCTGTTTGGACAAACTATAGATAAACTGATTCATTGTTTGTGGGCTGCAACTACTTTGCAGTGTACATATTTCCGACAAAATACTAGAAATACGATGCAGGTAATACATTTGGCTCATATATTTTTCCGCAAAACAAATAAATTTACTAACTAAACGATTAATTTGTATTACTTAAAGGGTCACATTGTTTTTACGTTAACAATTTAATTCAATCTATACAAACGTGTCCTTTTGAACACACCTTTTTGGGATACTGTTACAAACAGTATAGGTTTCCCAATTATATTCATTTGTATCTGTATAATGTTCAACTTTCCTTTGGATTTAAGTGAAATTTAATTGCATCGTCTTTAATGAATACTGTTGCCAGAATTGTAACAATGCAACCTCCATGAAGCCTAGATATCTGCCTATTGATCGTCTTTGCCAAAGGATCCCATTCAACAAACACGACTTTAAAATCCCTTTTGTAACTACTAGACTGCTATGACGTCACTGCTGTTAGAGTACCTCCTACTGTGCTTTGTCATGTTCAATTCCATTTATGTGTATTTAACAAACTTTTAATTGTTTATGAATTTAAATTGTATATCGTACAAGCTGGGTGCGTGGAATACTAGTGGACCTGGCAATGTTTCGCTAATGCTTGATTTAATTTTAAGGGTGGTTATCCCATTTCATCCTTTTGACTTAAGTAATCGAATTGCAAATAATTTTTTGTATACATTAATAATGAAATTCAAAAATTTTAGTTTTACAGTTTGTAGGAATTTAGTGCACTTTATTTGTATTATATAAGGGCATCTACAACATTTAAATCTTTTTGTTTGTAGTGACCCATACTCTCTAAGCAAATCCTGGTACTGATATGTGTAAATTATGAAATCTTGGTCAAATAATATTAAAATAATAATAACAATACACTAATTCTCACAAAAATATGTTTAATGATCAAAACGCGTTTCAACGACAAAGTCGTCTTCCTCAGTGATACATGAGCTACAACTAAAAACTTATAACTAGTTTAGCCTAGGACTAGGCTACATATTTATACCCCTCTACTAGAGTGGGCATGGTCTTAGCGTATAAACAACCAATAGGGTTGTAGTAACAATAGATAACAACAGAAAGTGAATAGGAGAGAGAGGGAGGGTAATATTACAGAATGGTGTTGGTAATATGTAACGGTTATAGGCTGTTATAAAATAATAAATCCAAGCAAACTATATTATAAAACAATATTAATAATGAAACAAGTAATTTAGCAAATAGTTTTAACTTAGTACACTAGCAAAAAAAAAAAAAAAAATAATAATAATATATCATAGCATATTAAATAATATTAAAGTAAAATAACTTTCTAAGTTAAATGTAACGGGTAAAAAGTAAAGTTGTAGAGGTGTATAAATATGTAGCCTAGTCCTAGGCTAAACTAGTTATAAGTTTTTAGTTGTAGCTCATGTATCGCTGAGGTTGTTTAATTTTAATGGTAGTTATTCCATTTCATCCTTTTGACTTAAGTAATCAAATTGCAAATAATTTTACTTTCTCACTATAAGTATAGAGAAAGTATAGTGATCGCAAAAAAATCGATGTTGAGATTTTTGTGGAAATATCCGTTTTGGGACCCCCTGAGTACAAAAAAAATGGTTTGTACAAAATGTCTGTATGTATACAAAGCTATAGCGAAAACTGTTCTATAGATTTCAAGCAAACTTGCACCAGACATGTCAAATAGGCCTGCATAGATGCATGAAAAACGGGTTTGAAAATTTTTGAAAAACAATCCCTTTTTGGCAAAAAAAAACCCAAAAAACCAGTTATTATGTTTTTATAAAAAAACGGCCCTAACGATTTTGATAAAATTTGGCTTATTTGTTGCCTTTAATGTACCCTACCATATGCAAAAAAAAACAGCTTCTAAAAATTCCCGTTTAGCTAATAATAATAATAACAGATTTTGGGGGTTTTTTGGCCATAAATCTTTTTTTTGCATCTATACAGGCCTAAATGACGTGTTTTGTGCAAATTTGTTCGAAATCAATCGAATAGTTTTTTCTCTCCAGATAATAATAATAATATTTATTAGTTAATCTCCTACTTTAATAAATTACCTCTCGTACCCCACCCTACAATTATGAAGTCACAGTGAATCTGTTTAATAATTTAAATATGTTTGTGAGAAAGTATGTGCCAGTTACTGGTACCGTTTATTTTATATAAATTAATAATAACATTCAAAACTTTTAGTTTTATAGATTGTAGGAATTTAGTACAATTTATTTTTATTATATAAGGGCATGTACAACATTTAAATCTTTTTGTTTGTAGTGACTGTACTCTTAAAAGACATTCTGTTATTGATATGTAAATATGAAATCTTAGTAAAATTAGTTGAGTAGTTTTTGAGTAGGCCTAAATAGAAAAAATAAGTTGATTATTATTTAATTTTAAGGGTAGTTATTCCATTCCATCCTTTTGACTTAAGTAATCAAATTGCACATAATTTTTACTATCCCTAAAAAATGATATTAAAAAATTTTAGCTTTATAGTTTGTAGGAAGTTAGTTTAATTTACATTTATTGTATAGGGGTGGCAACCCCATTTCAACGCATTCCAATTGTGAATATAAACCATCCAGGAACCCACGCAAACGCATGCGCAAAATTTCATCAAAATTGGTCCAGCCGTTTAGGAGGAGTTCAGTGTCACGTACAGAAGAATGGTATATATTATATATTGAGATAAAGCTGTATAACCAGCTTTGAAATGACTGACAAAATCAAAGTAGAGCAGAAACTACTTACAAATACGGAAACAATTTTAAAGCGTAAAAATAGTTCAGATTCGGGGAATACTAACAAATTCTATAACAGATAAAGCAGCTGTTAAAGCAAGAATAAAAGCTTGGCAACACATGTTTGTTTGCATTAATTACCATAGCAACCGACTTAGCAAATTAGGAATTAGTTTAATGGGTCTGTTGAATAAATAATAAAGAAAAGCTTTTAGCATTTAGTTTTAGCTTTCGCTAATAAGTCAAAGCTTTTAGTCTTAGCACTTGGTTAAAGTGAGGTGAATAACCTTTAGCTAAGGCTAGGTTATCAAAAGCTAGAAAATTTTAGCCAAAACTTAAAATCTGTCATATGTTCTCTGTTTGAAGTTATTGTTTGTTAATGATGGATGTTGAATTTTATTATAATTACTTGTTCGGACATTTGCCATCATTTTTGTGTTAAATAATCAAACACGACGTTTCGGGAATACAAACATCAGTCTATAGAAAGAATACACACACCGGTCGTTACTTAAACTATAACTCTAATCATCCTAATTCCGTCAAAGAAGGAATAGTTCATTCATTACTTGATAGAGCCTATAAATTTTTTTCTGATAATAATAGTTTAAACAGTGAACTTGCTCGTATTGAGCAGGATTTAAGTTCTAACGGATATCCTCAGTCCATTATTTCTAAATGTAAAAGAACGAAAAATAACAAAAAGAAAGAGTCCAAAGATGAGAATAAACCTCTAGCGTACATGACAATCCCATATGTGCCGGGATTATCGGTAAATGTTAGGCGCGTAGCCAGAAAATATAGAATTTGTACTGCTTTAAAAACAAAAAACACTGTTAGACAACATCTCGTCCAAACTAAACCTAAAAATGACACACAGGATTCTAAAAACTGTATTTACAGTATTAAATGTGAATGTGATAGGCAATATATTGGCGAGACAAAAAGACCTTTAAGCATTAGAATAAAAGAACACAAAAATAATGTACGGTTAGGCCTAGTCGATAAATCGAAAATTGCAGAACATATATGGCCCGAAAATCACAAATTCAATTGGGAAGAGGCAAAAATCACACACAGGGAAAGTAATCTTTACAAACGGAAAATAATTGAAGCCTCATATATAAAACTAGCGGACAACCCTATCAGCCAAACAAGCATTGAAGTTAGGCCACTATGGCTCCCATTATTAAAAAGAGAACTAAAACTTCATTATAATAATCATATTAATAATAAAACAGAAATGTTGCCGACTAATAAAAATGCTGAACTTTTACCAGTACAATCACCACGTGGTGTTATAACCCGTTCCCGTGCGAAACACTTGAACTATGTGAAACAATAGGAAACTACCCCTTCCTGTTGGCCACGCCTGAATACTCTGGCCAGTTGTCAGTCTCTCTCTAGCTTGTAAACTAGACGCTTGCAATCAATTGCGTGTGCTTAGTGTATGCTTTGTGTTGTGTCTGTGGTTGGTGTGTTTGACTTCTCAGTCTTAGCTCTGAGATCCATCACGTAGATATTTAAGATTAGTAGTAATTTGTAGTTTTACTTTGTTCACTCTCACATAGGCCTAGTTGCCAGGGTTTATGTACCGTTAGTTTTAGTCACTTGAGAACGGGAATTGATTTGTATTCCCGAAACGTCGTGTTTGATTATTTAACACACGAATGATGGCAAATGTCCGAACAAGTAACTGTCATATGTTGTTTGAAACAGTTTAAAATAGCTGTTGCAGTTTGAGGATTGATGTTATTAGAACTCATTAAATAGGCTAGTACAAAATAGATAGTGTAAGACTTTGTAAATGGGTGACTTTATCATGTAAGGTTTTGTATTTTAATTAAGACTACTGTGAAGTTATGTAAGGTTTTGTAAAGTCACTTTGAAAGTTTTGGGGGCTCCACCAGATCCTTCTTACGGATCAAATTTTAGCTTGGCATGTGACGTACTCCTAAGAACTGGGTAGAAATAAGCAGAGAGACGTTTTCACTAAATTGTTAAATATATTTTGAAAATGTCTAAAACCAGTTCCTACAATAATTATTTTGTACGACTTTTAAATACATCTAAATTTCAATTTGATATCATTAAATACTTAAGTTTACAGTTCTAATAGTTATAAATCTTTTACAATGAAAGTTACATCCGCTTAATAAGTGCGGTGCTAATCATTAAATCTCCTGCCTTCCTAACCTTGAATCTATGTATCTTATTTTAATTATTTAATCTGAAATTTCTTTTAATTACTAGTACATAATACAATTGTTAATTTAAACTGTGACACCTCTTCTTTCATTAATTATTATTTTAATTAATCACTATAGTACTAATTTGATATTACAAAATTTATTATATTATTTATAGATTTATTTGAATGATATTAAATTGCTTTGGTGACTGATTTCGATTACGTATGAGGTGTTTTAAACCCTCTTTTCAGTTAATCCTAATAAACCAGTCCCAATACAATTATTTCTTAATGAATGATTATTTATTTATTTTTGATTTATTTTAATGTTACTTCTGATACACAATACTCTGGATATGATTTCGTTTGTTATTTAATTTTAACCCTCGAGATCTGTCTTTACAATGAAATGAAATATTAATGCTACTTACATAATTTTTTTCCCACTCTCACACACTTTGCACTTTTATTTGATTTTTATAAACTCCCTTATTAACTTTTATTAATTTTATGTTACACTTCACTACTGCACTTTATTCCTTGGTTTTGATGGTTCCTGGATCCATTTGATGTATCTAACTTGATTGAAAACTTTGTTTAATGATTTTATATTTTAGTTTGAAAATGTATCTCTTGTTACTGATAATGAAGTTACTTTATTAAATGAGTAATGTAAAAATAAAACTGATGCATCTTGAAAGGTTTGGTCTAGGTGTTGATTGATTGAATTTTAGTTGATGACAGACTTCGTGTTCTCTCCAAAATTTCCCCACCACACAGTTTCACGATTTGGATTTTCCTTTGATTGGTCTATTTGAATTTTATATTGTTCTGATTGGCTTTTCAGTTTTACAGATTTGGCAGTATTTATCGCGTGTCTGCACTCGTTGATTCACACAGAATAACGCAAAGCAGTGTATTTGTGTCTTAAGTAATTTAAGCTGGTACATCCGTTGTAACTTCCTGTTGAAATACAAAGCTAGTCTAGCCTGTTTCTGTAGTTTCATTTATTATGGATTTATTTAAAATTTATTTTATAACATATTATTATAATTATTTTGTTATCGCTGATGTTAAAGACATTGGGTATTGGTGTTTCAAGTATTGGTGTTTACTTACCAATACTTACAATAGCTCTGCCGGCTTTAGCTCTTTCATTGAAGAAAATATCACAACAAATGAAAGTTTAAATAAAAAAGAAATGTTCTTTAAATTTACTGGTTTTACTTGCGTTTTTATTGGGCCTATTTAGTATCAAATAATTAAAGATTTCAAATTAGTTTGCATTTTTGTACGAAATCACAAGTTGTATTTGATGATGTAGGCCTACTTTTACCTGTTCCCTTACCTCAACCTAGATAATAATAATATAAACTCTTGCTACTATTATCTCTGCCTAAACATAACCTGTCAGAGCTTCAACATAAGCAAACTCTGGTGAACTCTAATGAACAATCTGGAATTACATAGTCAGAAATTCCTCAACAAACAAAAAAGGAAGAACTGTTTAAAGAAGGAAGGACAGAGAAACAAAAGATTTAACCATAAATCAACGGAATTAGATTTTGGATCAGTTTAAACAGACAAAGCTGCAAATTGAGCAATCGGAATAATTAAGAACTGCATCTCTGCGCCAAAAAATGAGTTGTGCATTTCCAATTGTAGAAATGAACTCGGGACGAATTTTCACTTCTAAATAATAAATAAAAAACATAAGTTACTTTAAATTAAAATAAAAAAAATTCAGGACTAAGTGTGTTAATTCTTCTCAATTTGGATATTCATTCTGAAAGTTTTTAGGATGAACTCATATAAGTTATTCTATAGCCTATGGTTTTGTTTTGCTCGAATTGGCATAAATACATCAATTTAAATGTCAAGATAGCAAATTTAAGTCACCAGGTGGACATACTGAAATATTTTCAAGCTTGCACTTAATAACTTTAGCTTTAGCTACATTTTATTCACTTTATTTTAAGCTCTAGCTAGGAAAATCAGTCAAAGCTTAAAATTATTAGACAAAGCTTTTAGTACTAGCTATTGCTTATTTTTATTGACACGATTTTAAGTAATGACTTAAAAATTTATGTTATAATGTTTGCTTATTTTGTATTCAACAGACCCATTGTTCTCAACAACCAACTAGGTTTTTAGTTTTAGGTTAGATTTAACAAACTAAATCCAATCCCAAACGGAAATAAACGAAACATAGTTGCTGCATTATAATTTATTTCAAACATTTGTTGTCACATTATCCATAAAACAGCTGATTTGGATCAAAAACTTAATAATTTTAGGTTAGGCCTACAATGAACCAAAACACCTTTATTTGCAACAAATTTGGCAAACTTAGAATCAGCTAGCAGTTATAATAATAATATAATAATATTTATTTCTTCACCAAAAAAATACAAAATAATAATAATATTGAATGCAATAATAATACAATAAAAATACAAGACAGGTAAATTAACACATACTACACTTAACTTGATAAAAGAACAAAACAATGATTTTCTTTACATTCAGATTAAACTTATGTGAAGAATAGGTAATCCTTAGGCACATGTGCCTGAGTAGGATTTACCATCATAATTCTTTAATCTTATTACTATAGGAAAAAGAAAGAAAGAGGTCAGCCATAGTGCCATAATCATTCAAAATATATACAAATGCAAAGGATGCCTTGATAATAAAACTAACCTAAAACAAAAATTGGATAAAGAACAGAATTTTACACTTACAAACACACAAACTTATATACACCACCCAACTACACTCACACATACATAACACATATATTTCAGAACAACATCAACTGGTTCCCACTGCCTCACCTCAAAACTAATTCAATATTTTCCACTGAATTCAGCCATAATTTAACAGATTTAGAAAACTGGGATATATTGTTTCCCTTTTGTACATCTACTAACTAAGTTTTCCACAAATATAAGTGTTTTAGATTAGGTAAAAGCAAATTAAAGGCTTACTCTATTGCAAGTCAAATATCTGGTGTTACACATTATATATTCCTTCCTTTAGTTGGTAATTTCAAAATTTGTTTGAAATGTCGATTATTGATTACTAGTAAATCCCCGTGAAAAATCACAGGCGGATTAATTAGATACACATCAGAAATACAGTACATCATTTATACAAAACACTATTTAAACAACACACTTTATGTAGGCCTGCCTAACTATGCAGACGGGGATTTTTAACTCGGTAAATGTCTACAATTATAAGGACTATAAAACTGTAGGGATATTTGTTAAGATTTTGTGTTTACTGTTTATGTATATTATTATATATATTTAAAAAAATATTTTAATTGCCTTTTATTTCATATTGATAGATCAAACGATTTAGAAGTTATTAATATTATAGGCTATAGTATTGATTGAAGTTGTAAACATAACCCCAAAGTATAATCTACGCTAGGTTTTGTTTGCGTATTACAGATGATGGGTGAAATCAGCTGTTATATTATTAAAGTTAAACGAATAGGTATTTTTTCTTTAAATTTGTATAAACGAATATGTTTATAATAAAAGGTTGTATTTATATACAGTTTATAACCCCAAAGTAAATATTATAACGTATAATTATAACATACATTAGTTCTATAACTCATATTTAAAAAAATCAACTTCACAAGAAATTATAACGATCGAAGTTGTAAACATAACCGCAAACTATAATATACACTGGGTTTACAGATGATGGGTGAAATCAGCTGTTATATTATATTTTACTCACGTACGTACGCTCGTACACTCGCTTTTATAGAAGTTGATATAAATTTAAATATTAATGTTGAAATAGCACTAAGTGGGATGGTCTTGTCTATTTCGTTCTCCGTCTGACATTAGCTTTGTATAGGTCATCGCATCATCATTTCCTTGAAAATATCAGAGTATACAATAATTTGTTTGCATTGGCTTCGCCATGGGTTGCCGCGTGGGTTGGTGAGCGAAGCGACCAAGGACGGAGCTTCTAGTGTTACGTACACAACAGCCTCCTCAAAACTAACAACACAAATATGTTTGTCTGTAAATATTATGTTTGCAAATCCATATTTAACCTCTAATGCTTGATAGATAGTTCTGTTATAACACGATCAGGGGAGGGTTGATGTAATTAGGTTACCTTTGTGTCAAAAGCCAATGGTGTCAATGACGCCAGTAGTTGCATACTCTGCGTGAATTATTGGTGATAGCGTGACGTGTAACTGCCATTAGTTCGTAATTAACTCTGCTAGGCTTTTAGGAGCGTAATAGACTATATACCATGCAAAGTACTGAAAAATAAATCGTGTTAAAAAAAATACCAGAAAAAAGTCTACATATGACCAGTATTAGGGTTGAAATAAGTAGTACCCTTACCCGGGTTCAAACACTAACTTAATATGTTAGTAACAAAGGGACATATCAGTAACAACGCATTCAGTGATTCAGTGGTAATACTTATTTCTCTATATTTTTACTCATACAACACAATAACACAAATATATATGGTTTGACACGTTAGCCTTTACTTATGCTACGTACATCTCTTTTACTAGGTCGACCTTTATAAGACAGACTGGATTACAACTAAAGCGCGTTACTTTCATGTGAATAACCCCAAAACTCTGAATACAATGTGACTTTAACAACAGACCAAAATACTTTGCTTTGCTCACTCAGTGTTGTCTTCACAGGTATCTCCTTCACTTGAGATCTCGATGGTCTAAACTTCGAGCTGATTTCCCCGTCTCGATTTCCTGGCCGCACTTTGCACAACGAACTGGCCCAACTTTTCGGCCCAACACACTAACAACAGGCTGGCCTAACTCGCAGCCCCTCACTGGTCACCCGACCACTCCACTTTGGCCCATCGACCACAATCCTCTGACCCAGATTCTAGATTCGGATTATACTTTATAACTCGTCTAGCTTCCTGTTGACATCTCCAAAACAAACCATAGCAAAGCGAGTTCCGTGTTCCGCGTTTAACGAACTTACACGCGACCTTGCTACAATTTCGGTATTTATACTATACTTCCTGGTCTGTCTCACTGGTTAATACCTTTACATACAAAACACTAACTCTAATAACTAATATACTAAAATATATCTTTATTATACATTGCAAAACATAACATCAGTTTCAGGAGAAAGCGGAAATGCATAGCGGGTGCATATTTTTTTTAAACCTCTAAAAATAGATGAAAAGCCGCGAAAATCGGTATTTGAAGGTTTTTTGGGACGCTGATTTCATTTCTGACCATTCGAAATGCCCCCAGTACACTGAGGGAGGGAGGGCGATGGGGGGAAATTTGTGAAGTTGTGACACACTTGAAAATGTCCTCCAATTTGTTTTTAGGGGCGCTGATTTCATTTCTGACCATGCGAAATGCCTCCAATGCACCGGGGGGGAGGGGGGGCTCTGGGGGGATATGCGTAATCTCTTATGGAAAAGAGAAGAAATTAAAAAAATGTTCAAAGGAAAGAGAAATAATTCATAAATTTTCCAAAAATACATGGTCATCATCCTCAGAGCGTTTTAACACTACTAAAGTATACGGACAATATTACAGAGCACATAACATGTCATTATGTTATGAAACCAAACTTACAATTTAGTTGTTTAGTTATTGTTTTTGTTCCTTGTTTTGTGGTTCGGGGTTTTTATTCAAATCAGTGTGACTTTGTCGCCACAGTGCTCTTTTATTTGTTTAATAATATATGATGATTGACGGTTCAGACAGAATTTCATTCAAGGCTGCAAAAAATGCATCCAAAATTGTAAACTTTTTTTAAATATCTAAAAATTTATTAAAAGTGTTGAAAATTACTTCTCCGATGTTTTTGAGGTCTGAAAACGAAAACGTCGCCGATGCCCCTGGCGGCCCCAAAGGGCTCAGTAGGCCAAAATTAGAAAGTTCGAGAAAACGACTTGGAAATCATTTCCCAGGGTTTCTTTGAGGTTGCTGATTTCAAATCCGATATCAGAAAATATGACCGATACTCGAAAATGTAATTTAAAAGAAAAAAAAAGTGTTTCCTGAAAATGCTTTCAAATCTGCATTCTTATAGTTCACGGCCTGCCCCCAACCCTTAGTTACCCCTCTAACGAGCGTTGGTAAAAAACCCCCCGGGAAACGATTTCCAATTAGTCTTCTCAATTTAAAAACGTTGGTCTCCGAGCACAGGCCTCTGGACCCTTTGGGGCAGCCCGGGGAATTGGCGAAGTTTTGCGAATACAGATTCGGAACGAGCGACTTCAAAAACTGGTCGTAAGGCATAAGCTTTAAAATTATGTATCATATGATTATGTTGCTGAACGTAAAATGAGAGTAAAAGCTTGATTTACAATTTTGTAGTCAACAAATAAACACTTCGTTATGATTTGAACAATTCTTATTAGCGAATTTCGATAGGAAAAATGAGCTATTGCAGTAGCAATTATGGTCGGGAGTAGCAAATGAGCACCAATCATGGTCCCCAGAACTCTCTTTGGGGTGTCATAAAAAATCATATATAGGCTATATATATGTATATGTGTTCGCACTCTAGCGGCCGCATTTTAAGTTCAAATTTGGTACACATGTTGGTCGTCTACATCGCTCGGACGAGTTCGTTAGCCAAAAAATACAACAACCGGAAGCATGTTTTTTGACCGGAAGTAACTATTTTTGGGACTTTTCTTACGAGAATGAGATTTTTTAGTTTTTTCTACAAATATAAATGTAGGATGTTATTCTGCACAATTTGCTTTTCTACGCGACCTTATAGCTCGCTCGGTTCCCCCAAAATCGATCAAAACGTAAAATACCATAAAAGTACCCGGTTCAAAGCCATGTGGTGGTTGTACCGTGAGGTTGGCGTGCAATGCATTGTGTATTGAAGATACTCCCAATATGCGGATTGGCGTGCGAATCATTGTGCAGCTATTCAGCATCGTCGTGAATAGACCTATTTCCCAAATTGTTATTTGAAACCCTAAAACAAAGGCCTATAAACTTAATTTTGGAAATTTGCTCAACTCACGTCAGCGGTTCAGCCGCGTGGTCGAATTATTTACAAATGAAATAGTTTATGTCAAATGTGGTTCGTAAAACCTTGAATGAAATTAAACATTGAAGTTTAACCATTCAGTTCAAAGCACGTAGACCAAGGCGCAGCTCTGAATGTGTATCCACTGAGAGGGGTGAACTTTGGAACAAATTAAGTGTTTCGCGGTAGAGAGGTTTTAATAGTGAAGAACACACACACTGAATACTGAATTTCCGTACTGACGTGCCGTTACCAGATAAGTCTCTTGTTACTTTGCATCATCTGCGAAGAGTAAAAGTTGTTCGGTGTTTTATTTAACTGGAGTGCGGGCACGAATTTAAACGATATTTTTGGAACGAAGTTCCTTAACGCAGATTTTGGTAATTGTTAACCAATAAAATAGAAAATGTAATGAGTAACGAAAAAAAGTGTTATTAATTGGTTGCTACAGCAATGGCCAATTTAAAATACGAGTAAAGAAAAAAGCGTTATCAAATTGGTTGCTATGGAAATGAATGTAAATACATTCAAGAAACATGTGTTCCGGTTCATCAATTTAAATTAGACGATCGGTTCCGTCCGGCGTAGTTCAGATGTTATCGTCAAGCGCTGAAATATATTCAATAAACATAAAATGTTGCTTCATCAGTCTAGGCCTAACCTAAACTTATTGCGTGTATATTTAATTTTGTTTAACCGCTTTAACGGCAACATGCATACAATTATAATTTTAGGTTAGGCCTAGAAAGTAATTTTAAGTCCAGGCCTAACCTAAAATTATTGCGGTGTGTTGCCGTTAACACA
>JAGFPH010005806.1:57547-74888 GCA_018207615.1 Philaenus spumarius
TAATAGTTAATTTAAAGAGAATAACAGAATATTTGCTTGCAATATTGTGTTTACTGTGTCGGTATAGGTTGCTGGGTTAATCAAATCAATTACTACACAAATAGCCCAGTCGGTATAGGTTAAAACTACCAGTAATTTGCAATATGGCTGATTTTTTTTTTATAAGTACCTTAAAGTATGTACATTAACATAAAAAAAGTTTACCAGTCTATCGATTTCCCAAAATCGAAAAAAAATCAATTATCATATTTTGTCATTATCCTTAATATTTCGAGCTATGATGAAGATAGAGAAAAATAAAAAATATCACCGTGTAGGGGAGGTATTTTTCAATAAAAAAGGACATATGTATTTATTTCCTACGAGCAATGGTTTGTCTGGAAAAAATTCGATAATGCAGGTATGTATTTTGCAGCAGGGGAAATCACTAAAAGGGGACATCTTATTCATATATGAAGCGTTGGCTCATTCTAAATTGGCCGAATTTTAATATATCGAATTGAAACTTGACATAGGAGTTAAAATATATATTTTAAACATTAAGTCTCAGCTTGTTATCTTGAAAATGACCCGATCTAGAGCCACTTGACTCATCAATGGGTTTCTCGATTTTAGGAGTACCGGACCCACGAACTAATTTTAATCGGCTCCAGTTTAGAGAATTTTCAAAATATCAACCTGAAAGTTTTTTTACAAGTTAAATATATATATTCAAACAAGTTCAAGGAGTATACACCTTTTTCAGTATTTACTTTTAAAAGCACAAGTAAATTAAAAAAGTATAATATAATTTTAGACCTTTTTAGATTTTTCATTAAAACGCTTGAGTTGATCAGCTGCAGATTAGTCATTTTTGAAAATATAGTTTTTTAAATAAGTATAGCAAAAGAAAATTGTATTAGTAACTTCTGTACCAATTTTTAAATCGATATGTTCAAAAATGTCGAAAATGGAGTCGTTGAATCCAAAAGTGTTATAGTTAAAACGAGTTAGGTAAAACAAAAGACTATTTTCAAGCGCCTCGTTTTTAAAAATAACAAGAAAAAATCGTTCATACTTACTAAGAATATTTATACTGGTGTATTCAACTTGTAAAACAAATTTGGTGTTGATATTCCAATAATTGACGAAACTGGAATAGATTGAAATTAGTTCGTGGGTCCGGTACTCCTAAAATCGATAATCGAAATCGATAAAGCAAACGGTGGTTGGCTCGCTTCCAAGCTGACGGGATATGACTAGATATCTGGTCTCCGGCTGGGGCTGTTTTGCATAATTTTACTAAGGTATATATATATATATATATTTACTAAAAAAAAACCAGTAAAAAAAAAAAAATATTGTTTACCTTAGTTAACCTTAGTTAGTCACAAAAATAAAGAAATATATAGTTTTTTCAAATTCCTCAAAGGGTTAAAGTAAAAAGCTTTAGTGGACATTAAACGGATTAAAATTAGTCATTGATTGCTGCGTCCACTATAGTCGACAGTAGCACTTTCGAAGCGTTTTGCTGACGTCCACTAAAGTCGACATAAACCGTAAAGGGGTTAATCAGCATTTATAATCAGTTTATTATTATTAAAAAATAACAGCTTTTTGGGTTAGATTAACCAACTTAAAGCAAACAAAAACCAAAATCAACTAAAAACGATTAATATATTTTAATTTAATTCAAACAGTGGTTGTTACATATTATATATAAAACAAATATTTTGGATTAAAAACTGAACATAATTTTAGGTTAGGCCTACAATGAACCGAAACACGTTTATTGGCAACCTAATTTAGAAACAGGTTTTTTTACAATTCTTCACAACTACGGTACCAGTTTTATTAGATTAGGTAAAAGCAAACAAAAGGTTTACTGTATTATCTATAAAGGTTTACAAACTGTAAATATAAATTTGTGTAGTATATTCTTAAGCGGCATAAAAACCATTTTAATATTCGATTACTTAAGTCAATGTAATGAAATGGAATAACTACCCTTTAAATTAAATCAAGCAATAGCGAAGCATTGCTGGGTCTACTAGTTAGAAATAATATTACATACTACATAATTTTAGATGTATAGCTTGTAGGAAGTTAGTTTATTTATGTTTATTGTATAGTGGTATCAATTCCTTCCAATTGTGAATCTCAATCATAAAGGGACAAACTCAAAGACACACACAAAAATTTCATCAAAATAATTGATCTAGCCGTTTAGGAGAAGTCCTTTGACATACACATGTACAGAAGAGTACATGAAGATTTAACAGTATTTGGGTCAATACAATTATTTATAAAATTAATTTGCTAACAGGAGGAAAAGGTGTTATTAAAAACATTTTGTCAAAATATAATTTACAAGCATAACTTCTCAACAAAAATGAAATGATTGCAAACTAGTATACTTTTAAGCTGTCTTGATAAATTATATGTCCCTTATTTAAAGCTTGGGCCTAAAAAGAACTGATAGAATCTGTTGCAGTGATCGAAAGGACCAAATTATGTAAAATAACATATCTTACTGTAACATAATACGATAAACAAATAACACATAATACTAATTGGTAAATCTTAACTTTTCGCCGTAAATGTAAACCTAACCTCAACATTTACCCAAATCGTCCAACGAACTTTTTCGCAAAATTGTATTTAATTTCACACGACACTTCAAACAATTGTGGTATAATCAAAACTAAGTAAATTTAAAAAAAAGGTAAATACACAAATAAAAACCGAAAAGAAACTAAAGTTGTTTAGCTCTTACGACAGAAGTTTACTTATAGTAGGATCAACTGCTCAAAATAAAAGAAAAAATGATGTTGTCTATAACAATGTGATGACAGACAGTATAGTTTCAAACTGTTTTTAATCAATTCTTTCCCTTATCTATGCCAATATTATAAAGTGGTAAAATTGGTTTGTTTGTATGTAGGGGTAATCTCTGGAACTATTGAACCGATTGAAAAATAGTTTTACTAATAAAAAGCTACACTATCCCTGAGTAACATAGAATACAATAAATTTTTATAAAAACATTTTTTATTTCAATATTTGTATATGTAGCCGCAAAAAAATCCTATTTTATTCCTAGACTGATGAACCAACACATGTATTTACAATATCAAACAATTGAATAAAATAACAGATAAAACAGCTGTTTGCCCCAATATTTCCATTAACAGATGATTTCAAACTTTATAGCAATTATTTTTACTTCTAACTTTTAGGTCAGGTTGTTATTAAATTGTAGACCTGAGACTTGCTGGTTCTTTTAACCTTTATTATAACTGCTGTTATAAAATATACAAAGTAATTTGACTTGAACATTTAACATTATTTACTATCTTATCTTTGGGGATATTATTCATCCTACACCTTTATATAAAGACTAGGGGAGACCCCTGCGTGCTCCGCACGCCAACCCCCAACGGAACTTTCTAAAAACATATGTTACGTTTTATTTATAATAAAGGTGTAATATTAATAATAACCTCAAAACTAAGATGGTAAATAATGTTAAATGTTCAAACCAAATTATTTCTTATATTTTATAACAGCAGTTAATAATAGTTAAAAGAACCAGCAAAGCTCAGGTCTACACTTTAAAACCCTAACCTAAAAGCTAGAAATACAAAAATAATTGCTTCTAATTTTGAATTCAGCTGTTAATGGAAATATTGAAGTAAACATCTATATTATCTGATCTGTTATTTTATTCAATTGGTTGCTATTGTAATAAATGTAAATACATGTGTTGGTTTATAATTCCAGGTCTAACCTAAGATTTTTTCCGACTAAATTTACAAATATTAAAATAAAAAAGGTTTTTACCGAAATGAATTATAGCCTATGTTACTCAGGGATAGTGTAGCTTTTTATTAGTACTGTAATACTATTTTTCAATCGGTTCAGTAGCGCCAGAGATTACCCCCTACATACAAACAAACAAACTTTACCTCTTTATAATATTAGTATAGAAAACTTAACATGATTATGTGTATAGAAGGTTCTAACGGGGTTGGAAAGCAGGGGTTTCCCCTAGTTTAAAGTGTAAGTCAGGCCTAAAAAGTACTGACATAATCTTTTGTCTCAATATCAAAATTACCTAAACTAAACACATGTGTGCAGTAACATTAAAGTATAAATAAAAATAGGTGAGTTTTTATTGTGATACAACCAACCAACAAACACCAAGGAATATTAGGGAATCTTACCTTTTCGGTGTGTGTAAAACCTAACCTCAAAATTTACACAACGAACTTATAGTATAGCAAATAGTAATTCACTGCACACGACACTTTAAACACTTGTTGTAATCAAAAGTAAGTATATGTCAAGAACGGTAAATACACAAGCAGTAAAGAAACGAAACTTGTTTAGTTCTAACGTCAAAAATTTACCGAGACAAGACGATTCGACGAAGCATCAAAGGACTAGTAACGCAGATGTGGGTCACAATCAATCAACAGCTGACTTTTATGCCTAGAGATCGGCCAGCTGATAAGCAGTTGTACGTTGATACAAACCAAGGTGACTAGATACAAACGCCGTGTTTGATTAGCGAATTTCCATAGGAATGATAAGCTATTGCAGTGACTCTTATGGTGAGACCTAAGGTCGGGAGCAGCAAATGAGCATCGATCATGGTCCCCAGAACACGTTTTGGAGACTCATGAAAAATTATATATATCTATATATATAAAAGCCAAATACCACTCACTGACTCATCACGATTTCTCAAAAACTACTCAACGGGTTGGAATGAGATTTGGTATGTAGCTTCCTCTAGGGCCTTAAGTGCTCGCTAATAAAGGTATTAAAAAATTCGAAATTTTAGGTGGCTTTGGGGGGTCAAATTTACTGGAAGTTCCACCAAACGGATTGGAATGAAATTTGGTACGTAGCTTCCTCTAGGACACTAGGTGCTCGCTAAATAAGTTTTTAAAAAAATTCAAAATTTTAGAGGGGGTTTGGGGGGTTAAAGTTACTAAAAAAAAAAAAAAAAAAAAACACCGAACGGATTGGAATTAAATTTGGTATGTAGCTTCCTCTAGGGCCCTAGGTGCTGTCTAAGAAAGGTTTTCAAAAAATTTTTAATTTTAGGGGGCTTTGGGAGGTCAAAGTTACTAAAAATCCCCATAAGAAAAACACAGTGTAATATATTTATTGATATATCTTTTTTGTTAATACACATTTAACTTTGATTTGTCTACCCGCGCAAAGCCGGATCGGGCAGCTAGGCTATCTATCTATCTATATATATATATATATATATATAAACCAAAACCCACTGACTCACCGATCACGATTTCTCAAAAACTACTGAAAGGATTGGAACGAAATTTGGTATGTAGGCCTAGCTTCCTCTAGGGCCATAGGTGCTTGCTAAGAAAGGTTTTAAAAAAATCAGAAATTTTAAGAGGGGTTTGGGGGTCAAAGTTACTAAATCACGATTTCTCCAAAACTACCGAACGGATTGGAATGACATTGGTATGTAGCTTCCTCTAGGGCCATAGGTACTCGCTAAGAAAGGTTTTAAAAGGTTCGAAATTTTAGGGGGTTTGGAGGGGTCAAATTGATTAAAAATCCCCATAATAAATACATAGTATAATATTTTGTTTTGTTTTTGTTAATATACATTTAACTTTGATTTGTCTATCCGTGCAAAGGCGGATCGGGTCAGCTAGTCCTATGTATGTATATATGAGTTCAAACTCTAACGAACTCAAAAAATTCACCAACCAGAAACACGTTTTTTGACAGGAAGTAACTATTTTTTTGAGATTGTTCGTACTAGAATGAAACCTTTTTGGGGTTTTACCTAAACAAATAAAATGTAGTATATTATTCTGCACATTTTGTATTTTTAAACGACCTTACATAGCTCTCTTCGCTCTTCCAAAATCGATCTAAACGTAAAATGCCATAAAAGTACACGGTTCAAATCTTTTGATACGAGGCCGCAAGGTCGACTAAACTAGTTTTCCCGCTGCCAGTGGAATGAAAGAGCGCATGTGTCGACTCTGGAGGCTTAGGTGCAAACCAATTCTACTAATAGATTAATTGCCATTCAGAGCCTTAGTGAGTAGATCAATTTCCCAAATAGTAAGTTTAAATTACCATTCCTGAAGCATATAAAATTAATTTTGAAAATTCGCTCAACTCACGTCAGCGGTTCAGCTGCGTGGTCGAACATACTAGTAGTAAACTGCCGTGAAAAATTTCAAAGTAATCGATTAAGAAAATTCGGTGATTTAAGAACATTTACATTTTTACAGATAGAAGATGTAATGCATTCTTGTCTTAAGAATGTAATATTAAATTAAATTTGAAAGAGATGTGATAGAACCATTAAGAAACAAAGCACGTATACAAGGCGGGGGCGTGGAGAGGGTTGTGATCCATAGGCATAATTTAGGGGTAAATTGACGGTTTCGCGGTAATAACAGACACCATACAAACTGAATACTAAGTTGATGTGGTGACACGACGCCAACAAAACTGTTTCAGTAATCGGATAAGTTATGTGTGAAGTAAAACTATGTTATAAATTACGTAATCAAATTAATCGATTATACGTTAGTAACACGTTCACTGCTACGCAAATTTCGTACTTTCAAAGCGAGGAGCCTGACATGGGCCTAAAATTGGTGTGCGAAGCACGCAATGCTCTGTGTATTGAAAGTACTCTCAATATGGGGGTTGGCGTGCGAAGCACGCAATGTATTTTGTATCGAAAATACTCCAAATATGCGGGTTGGCGTGCGAAGCACGCAATGCACTGTGAATTGAAAATACTCATAAAATGGGGGTTGGCGTGCGAAGCACGCAATGCATTGTGTATTGAAAATCCTCCCAATATGCGGGTTGGCGTGCGAAGCACGCAATGCTCTGTGTATTGAAAATTCTTCCAATATGGGGGTTAGCGTGCGAAGCACGCAATGCATTTTGTATTGAAAATACCCCCAATACGGGAGTTAAGTATCAAGCATGTGCGTCCTTAGCAGTGAACTTGTTGAATAACTACATCGATGTAAGGGTTAAATATAAAAGGTTAAACTTAATAAATCGTATATTCATATTTATGACGTAAATATGGTATGAACCAAAGTAAAAAGAACCTGAAATTATAAAAGTTTTATATTTAAACAAATATAAAAGTCAAATGACAGTGAAAACTTTAGTTTTTAAAACACATATGCAGGTTCATCGCAATGAGATGGGCAAGGGGGCGTCAACCCCCAATAATTTAAAAAGCTAAAACGTTGGGAAATTTGAAATTTTGAAAAGTTGTAGTTTTGATATTGGAATTAAATTGCATACAAAAAGAACTTCAACTTTGCTTTTATGGTTTGAAAGTTTTCGTTTTTAATTACCAACATTCAGCAAGAAAGTTATAATTATTTCCAATCCAAAAATGTTGGACAAACCAAAATATTTCTGTACCAAATAAATGCATTGTCTTCTTTTAAATGATTTTCTGGGAAATATAGTTCCAACCCTTGTTCTCGTGGCAATATTGACTCACTTTGCCAGCATTTTGACAGGCTAGTGTTGCCAGACTTGGGTTTTTTCCCCCAAAATTGAAAGTTTGCGAAAAATATTGGAGAAAAGAATAGGGAATTTTTTCCAATAATATGAACATTTTGAAATGCGGTTCTTGTACAAAATTTAAAACTCTTAAAGTACTCAATATTTCACTTGCACTGTTAAAACCCTTACTTGGAGAAGTCAGTTTTTCAAAAAGAATCCCTAGGATGATCATCCAGAGCCCTATCTCCACTGGGATTTGTTCCAGCCCTCTTCTGCGCGTTGGATCCCACCACAGAAATTGGAAAATATGTTCAAAGTTGTTGGGAAACTATAGATTTTGCCCCCCCCCCAATAATTTGTTCTAGCAAAGTCTCTGCACACATGTTCCACAGTATGTTCTTCCTTAAGTTTTATGCAACTCTCGTCGCTTTGTTGAAGGTCTTTAAACATGTTTGTAATAAGGTGTTTTGCATGCTCCTAATATATCAAGTTATTTCTTCACAAAGCTCCGCAATGCTACTGGCTCGTTAGGTAAATGCATAAATTCATCATTCTCACATTCAAGCGTCTGATGAACGGTCAGGGGGGTGGGTGTGGACAGTTTGTTCCACGGAAAATCATTCGGTGTCAAACTCACTTTGAAGTAATTGGAGAAAGTAGGTCTAGCTGGAGGGATGTTAGCATGGGAGTTCCGCAGGGTTCTGTCTTAGGACCTTTATTATTTATCATTTTCGTAAACGACATATATACAATATTGAAATACTCTAAATTTCATTTGACACTTTAAAATAGAGGCTTCCAGTAGAGCGGTGACCGCATGAACCATGATATCTCAAATATATCTCTGAGGTCTAGAAAAAACGGACTAAAAATCATCAAGGCTAAGACGCAAAATATTATTGAAATGATAACATTCGTACATCTTTGTATAGCATATTCGATTATTAATTTCTTTACTATAATATTAACAACTTATAAATCACTTGATCTATCAATATGAAATAAAAATTAACTATAAGATAATATTCTTACCTTTCTATATATAATAACGGATATAAATAAACAATTTTAACAAATAGGCCTACAGTTTTATAATCCTTATAATGGTACACATTTACCGAGTTAAAAATCCCCGTAGTCATAGAAGTTATCACTTACAACGTGTGGTCTTAAGCACATCGAATTTAATTTGTTTGGGTTACCCTCGGCTGTGGAACAAAATAGACTGGGACAACTTTCCCAGACTTCAGTTTGATAACGACATCTTAGACTACTGTAACAAAGTTAATGACTTGGAGAGATTATGTGACTGAGACGTGTAAAATAGTTTTACCTTAAAAAATGCAAGATCTCTTGTCATTCCACGCCAGGGTGTTCCTTGTAAAATCTCTTATAATTCCATATTTTACTTACTGTAACACCTTAGTTGGTGCCGTGTGCGTGGCTAACAGATTGCAGTGGGCACAGAATTACTGTATACGTTTTATTTATTTTTTCTTAACACGATATTAGTGTTCTCTTTATTATAAAACTCTTAATATCTTAAAACCTAATGAACTAAGGACATATACTCTGATAATGTTACATTCTATTCTACAAACTGGAACGCCGACTTACCTGGCAGAAAAGTTTTTCTATATCTATAACATAAGTGCAAAGAACACTGGAAGAGGTGGCACTCTTGCCATGCCTTTACAAAGGACTATGAAGTGTAATAAATCATTTACTGTGTCCGCTGTGGAATTCGCTACCGGATGCAATTAAGTCTGCTGACGGCCGTGTCCAGTTTTTAAAGCTTTGATGTCATATTTATTGTACAAAGTGGATGATGCATCCCAGTTTTGTGGCGTACATTGGAAGTGTTTATTGTTAAATTGTAGGACTGTGTATAAATGTTTAATTATTATTGTAATACGTATTTATCCTGTAAGTATCAATTACTGAACGTTTTTAAAAATTGTAAAAGCTACATTTATTTTTATTTTTTGTCTGTTAAAGAACTATTTATTTTTAACAATCTTATTTTTAAAATTTTGTATTGGGGGTTAGTTAGAAGAGAGGACTAAATAGACCTAACCTCGCCCCATAAAATAAAGTTAATATCAATCTATCTTTATGGTACTTACGTCCGTCTTGTGACGTAAGTACCATAATTATATTATCTATGTGACTTGGATACTTATACTCAAAAATGAGTTTAAGTAACCTTAATTAAATCTATCAATCAAGTAAAGCAATAGTGGCAACAGCGGTGTGACTGGTGGCGTAATCTTGCCAGCACGACAATAAACCTCTTCAGATCCTTTGCAAAAGGTAGAAAGATGTTTTCTCTAACAATTTACAGTAATAGCACCTAAATCATGATTAATAAATGTCATGTCACAAAAATTCTCGTTTGAAAATTGGAGCACCCAAAGATACATATTTAAGAGAGAGGAGGCATCCTTAAATGTAATATGTGAAGCAGTTTTTTGTGACCACAACTTCTCTCTTATTTCTGGACCAATTTTAACTTTTGAGGTGTCAAAAAATTCGTCTCATTTCGTAGTTTTGCAATTAGGTTTTAGATGTGAAAAATTCCTATCCTTAATGGCGTGAGCTAATCTCAAAGATCGGGTTTTTCCCACAAGATTAACATGGAACGAATTTAAAAACCATTTCTATACAAAACAGCTGTTTATAATAAGCAACAAACTAATCTAGCTGCTTTCATGGATGTAAATAATGATGTTTATATTATTCAGGAGGCTATAAAACATTTCTATACAAAACAGCTGTTTATAATAAGAAACAAACTAATCCAGCTGCTTTCGTGGATGTAAATAATGATGTTTATATTATTCAGGAGGTTATAAAAACTATTTCTATACAAAACAGCTGTTTATAATAAGAAACAAACTAATCCAGCTGCTTTCGGGGATGTAAATAATGATGTTTATAGTATTCAGGAGGTTATAAAAACATTTCTATACAAAACAGTTGTTTACAATAAGAAACAAACTAATCCAGCTGCTTTCGTGGAAGTAAATAATGATTTTTATAGTATTTAGGAGGTTATATTAACCTTCTTAATGTTAAACAGATAAAGTACTTAATAATAATAAGATTACCTTGTTAGGTCCGTCACGTGACTTCTAGTCGCACCTAAGTTTGTATCAAGCGCGATATTGTATCTATGTGTTGTTGTGGTATGTAAGTGTGTATGTGTGTATATGTTTTATTTATTTTAATGTGCGACGATCTCTTCGGAGTGATTTTAACTTGATAATGGAGTTTCGGCTCCGAAACATGTCGTGAAGAATACAACCACTAGAAGTCACGTGACGGACCTAACAAGGTAATCTTATTATTATTAATTATAATAGTGACTTGGTACCACAAACATGCTAATCAAAAAAGATAAAGTACGATTCCCTTCGTTGGTAGTTTTGTTCAAAGAACAGAAAATGCCTCGAGTAATTATAACTGCTGTTATAAAATATAGGAAATAATTTGAGTTGAACATTTAACATTACTTACCATCTTAGTTTTGAGGTTACTATTAACCTATTCTACACCTTTATTATAAATAAAATATAACATATGTTTTTAGAAAGTTCCATCGGGGGTTGGCGTGCGGAGAACGCAGGAGTCTTCCCTAGTTCTAAAGTAACTAAGTAAAGTAAAGTTCTTAAGTGTTACCAGTCCCAAAATGCTCTGGCACGGTTTAGGTTCATACAATACTTAAACTTCTCAAAGTACATAAAGTTATTGTATTTAGCAGACGGTAGCTTAAACAAATTGTTTATACAAAGTAAACTATGAAGTTAGTCGCAAACGTAACGCCCTTGATAACCTAATAAACACGGCCTCTATCGGCTCAAACTCAATTTCAACTTTCATGATGTAACAATGTAATACAATGATGAAGCTGAAACATCGCGCATTTGCAATTCATACCGATGAGGGGGGGGGGGGGCAACGTATTATTCTCTACGCTTTAATGTTCTACATATATATTTAAGAATGCTTTAAAAGTAGTTTTATATTTGCTAGAGTTACTGGAACTATAACTCAATGCATTTGGATTCTAAATGTTATAAAATTATGCAAATGCATTTCGTGAGTTGTTGTGTAACTTGTTTAAAATCAGTTAAGCTCTGCGCTCAAATTAAATTCTTTAAAGTCTCATTTCCTTTTTAGCGAATTTCCATAGGAAAATTGAGCTATTGCAGTTTCCCTTATGGTAAGACCCAAGGTCGGGAGTAGCAAATGAGCACTGATCATTTAAAAAAAGATATTCATATTCGTTTAGCTTCGGAAACATTCGAACATCTTCGTGTAACACATAGACATATTCCATGTTTAATTTCTTCACTATCTACTCCTATAAAAGCTAGTGTACGTCCGTACGTACGTGAGCAACAATAAAACAGCTGATTTCACCCTTCATCCTTAGGCCTAATACTTAAACAAAACCTAGTACATTACACTTCGGGGTTATGTTTACAACATCAGTTAATATAAGTCTTGTGAAGTTGATTTTCTTAAAGTATGACTTAAAGTACTAAAGTAGGCTATAATCTATATATATATAAGCGAAATACCACTCACTCACTCACTCACTGACTCACTCATCACGATTTCTCAAACACTACCGAACGGATTGAAATGAAATTTGGTATGTAGCTTCCTCTAGGGCCATAGGTGCTTACTAAGAAAGCGTTTGAAAAAATTCGAAATTTTAGGGGTGGTTTGAGGTTATCAAAGTTATTAAATCACTATTTCTTCAAAACTACCGAACGGATTGGAATGAAATTTGGTATGCAGCTTCCACTAAGGCTCTAGGTGCTCGCTAAAAAAGGTTTTTAAAAAATTCAAAATTTAGGGGCGTTTGGGGGGTCAAAGTTACAAAAAAAAAAAAAAAAAACGCCGGACGGATTATAATGAAATTTGGTAGGTAGCGTCCTCTAGGTGCCCTAGGTGCTCGCTAAGAAAATTTTTCAAAAAATTTAAAACTTTAGTTGGGGTGTTCAGGGGGTCAAAGTTACCAATAATCCCCATAAGAAATGCATAGTGTAATATATTTATTGATATATATTTTTTTGTTAATATACATTTAACTTTGATTTGTCTATCCGTGCAAAGCCGGATCGGGCAGCTAGTAGGGTATATAAATACAAAATTTGAACAAATATTCCTACAGTTTTATAATGTTTATAGGCCTAATTTTACAAAATTACCAAGGTAATTTGAAATAATATAAATATAAAACAGAGCTAAAGTACTAATAGTTAAATTCCTTAATCATTTCATATCTGTTTGACCAAGCTAGTTTACAAAAGTAACTAAATTTGGTCCAGTTCAATCCGTTCAAATAATGTTTCACTTGATCTTCCCTCAATCTCCACACTTCCATTTATATCTGGAACGTGTCTCTCTCACTATTGGTCAGCAGCTAAGTGCATAACATCATGTTCTTCTCCTCTGTTACAAAGAGGACAGAGCTCCTCACTTTTAGTTAAGTCTAAAACGTTTGATTGCTTCTGATATTGTTTTTCTCGCCCAATACCATCGTTCAGTATTATATGATTCAGATGTTGTGTGTTACACTGCTTATAACATCCTACCAATTATTTGAAGTTTATTGTCACCTAATAAAGACAGTGCTGACATCTGTGGCAAACTTCAATGTTTGTATACAAAACTTATTAACACGTTCACTGCTAAGGACACACATGTGAGCTTGACACTGAACACTATGAGAAGCGGCCGGCGAACAGTGCTGTGCACGCCAATACCCGTATTGGGAGTATTTTCAATACACAATGCATTGCGTGCTTCGCACGCCAATTTTAAAGCTATGTGCTATGGGCGCACATGTGCGTCCGCTTTAAAATATTAGTGATTATTACGAAGAAATGTTCAAAAATAAAAGTAATTTCTACTCATTTAGGGTATGAATATAAAAAAATAAAAGGTCAGCTCCTAGCAAAAGAAATACGAAATTTGAGTAGCAGTGAACGAGTTAATAGGGGAATTCAACTCTAAGTATTATAATATATCAATTACACACGAAAGACTTGCGCAAATGTAAACTCAGGCATTTATAAAACGAATATACCAATACTTAGATATTCATTTTTGGTGCCAACTCACAAATAAATATAATATATTAATTACCTTGTAGGTCCATCTTGTGACTTCAAGTGAGTGGTTCTTGACTAGTTTCGGGGTCTTGACCCCATCATCAGATAAGAATTGTTTCACTCATATGAGCTCGTCAAACAAAACAAAAAACACATACACAACGCATACAGAAATGTAACATCACCCCTGCATTCCGTACAAATAATAACATATCTTCATCCCTTAAACGTAGAACGGACACCCCCGTTGAACATAACTCTGGAGTTTACAAAATAAAATGTCCAGAGTGTAACAAATATTACATGGGACAAACCGGGAAAAATTTCATAGACTGGTCACCTTGCTGAAAGCAAACACGGACCAGGTGATTTTAAATCCAGTGTAGAAGCGATACACGTTTTCAAAAAAGGGAGATTAATGAACGCGAATGAGGAATTCAAGATCTATAGAGCCTTCAAAAACGATCCAAATAACATCTTAAACGATCAACTTTCCTTTCAATAGCATCGTTTATATGATACGGCTTTAAATCATTTAAAAGCGCCCAACAGAGGTCGTTATCAGTTGGACTGTTAGCTCTTTCTGGCAGTACTCTAACAGACATGACTGAGAGCACTACGGTGTCAGACACTTTGATGTTTTTTGTGTTAGTTTATGTGTTTTTTTTTTTATATATTTGACGAGCTCATATGAGTGAAATAACTCTTATCTGATGATGGGGACAAGACCCCAAAACTAGTCAAGAAATACTCACTTGAAGTAACAAGACGGACCTACAAGGTAATTAATATATTATATTTATTTGTGAGTTGGCACCAAAAATGAATATCTAAGTATTGGTATATTCGTTTTATAAATGCCGGAGTTTACATTTGCGCAAGTCTTTCGCGTGTCTTTTTGTAAAGTAATTTACTGCAATTAATTTCATAAACAATACTTGTAAACAATTTACACTGAGTTAATAAACACACAGCCTTTCATTGTGAAAATATTACAACATTAATGTTACTAACAGATGAAAAGAAATACCTTGCTCCGAGACTGAACGAGCGCCCGCGTTTTCAATTAAACCACTTTCGTGCTTACTCAACTTTTGAGCAACCATACATCCTTTTCAAACACTACCTTTTGTTTTTTCCAATTAAAAATATAATTAGTCGGAGTACAACATATGGTAATGGTGTTTATAAGGCTCTGAAAGTTTAATTTATTTATAAAATTTGAAAAATATAATTTATTTATAAACAACCGTAATGCGTTGTTGAAGCGATTGCATCACTTGGGTAAATTTGTATCTATGAATTGAATCATTAATTTAGGCAATTCCGCGCTTAAAATTGTGTTATTCGTACAAACTGTTTAAAACATAAATTGCGTGGTAATTGTTTTTGTATTCGGCACATTACAATAATAAATAAATCGACCACGCAGCTGGACCGCTGACGTGAGTTGAGCAAATTTCCAAAATTAAGTTTATATGCCTATGTTTTAGGGTTTCAACCAACAATTTGGGAAGTAGGTCTACTCACGAAGGCGTTGAACAGCGGTCTGTGTGTACGCAATATATTAGTAGAATTTGTTTCCTCCTAGTGGCCTCGCGAGTTTGCATCACTTGGCTTTGAACTGGGTACTTTTATGGTATTTTACGTTTTTGTCGATTTTGGGGGAACCAAGCGAGCTATAAGGTCGCGTAAAAAAACAAAATGCGCAGAATAACATCCTACATTTATATTGTTAGAAAAAACTCTAAAAACATTTCATTCTCGTAGTAAAAATCTTAAAAAATAGTTACTTCCGGTCAAAAAACGTACTTCCGGTTGTTGGATTTTTTTGGTTAACGAACTCGTCCGAGCCACATAGACAACCAACACGTGTACCAAATTTGGACTAAATCGGACTTAAAATGCGGCCACTAGAGTGCGAACACATATATACATATATATATATATATATATATATATATATGAATTTTTTTGACACCCCAAAACGTGTTCTGGGGACCATGATCGGTGCTCATTTGCTACTCCCGACCTTGGGTCTCACCATAAGGGCCACTGCAATAGCTCATTTTTCCTATGGAAATTCGCTAATAATAATAATTTGTAGTAAATCATATCATTTTCTGAAAAAAGTGACAGATTGGCTGTTGACGTTCAGTGTCATTGAAGATTTACTTAGAGTGTACGAACGATGAGGAGGAACGGAACGGATCTCTTTGTTGATGCTTTTGTGGGGTTGAAGAGGATTCCGTTCTTGGTCTTCTTCTCATGCACGCGTGGCACCTCATCTGTATTTTTGTCTATACCATGTAAAATTTGTATTCCTATTTTAGTATGTGTCTAAATGTTTAAGTTTATTACTAGTATTTATGTTTTGACTGTAAGTAGTGATACAGCTAATCACACACAGCTGCAGTGGCACCGGATTAATTGGTTATTATTGGAGAACTGACTAATTTTTGTATATTTTTATGTTTTTGTTTTTCTTTCATTACGAAACCAATTACCTAAAACTGGTTGCGATAATTGGTATAATTTCCAAAAATGTAAGGTTATAATTATTATTATTTTACTATTAACACATTTTTACAAATATATTACAGTGACCAGTGACGACACTTAAACTTGTTCGAACAGTTGACTTGCCAGTCAAACAATAACAATAATTCGACCACGCATCTGAACCGCTGACGTGAGTTGAGCAAATTATAGGCCTATGTTTTAAGGTTTCAACAAACAATTTGGGAAATAGGTCTATTCATGACGGTGCTGAATAGCTGAAAAATGCTTCGCACGCCATTCCGCACATTGGGAGTATCTTCAATACACAAAGCATTGCGTGCTTCGCATGCCAACCCCCGTGTTGGGAGTATCTTCAATATACGATGCATTGCGTGCTTCGCACGCCAACTCCACGGTAAAATTTGCCACATGGCTTCGAACCGGGTACTTTTATGGTATTTTACGTTTTTGATCTACTTTTGGGGGAAACAAGCCAGCTATAAAGTCGGGTAAAAAACAAAATGTGCAGAATAACATCCTACATTCATATTTGTAGATAAAACTCTAAAAAAACATTTATTATCGTAGGAAAAATCTAAAAATAATAGTCACTTCCGGTCAAAAAACGTGCTTCCGGTTGTTGGATTTTTTTGGCTAACGAACTTGTCCGAGCGACATAGACAACCAACATGTGTGGCAATTTTGGACCAAATCGGACTTAAAATGCTGCCACTGGAGTGCAAACACATATTTACATACAGGGTGATTTTTAAGTATGGAAACGGCTTTATATTGCGCAACTGGGACGTTCTTGGCGGTAGAAACTTATGCTAACCTGTACAGTTTTAAAAATCCTACTTTTTGGTGGTTTTGAAATTTTTGTCACCATCTTGGTTCCGCCATATTGGATTTAACTATATTATTTTAAATGAGATGATGGTCATATGACATATCACCTCAATGTGAAATTTCAAAAGAAAAACAATGGCGCAAACCGTTTTTTGATAGATGCCTTCGTTGTAGAGTTATTAGCATTGAAAGTTGCAGTTTTGGGAAAATTGTGTTCACAATAAACTTAGGTAGAACGCACTGCACTATCCAATTTTACATTTTTTATTCATGAAGTATCTAAAAAACTAAATTTAAATGGTGGTTAGATATGATAATAATAAGTATAACAATAAATG
>JAGFPH010005807.1:0-12543 GCA_018207615.1 Philaenus spumarius
TACCCTTTATTTAGTTGTTTAATGTTATAGGCCTAACCTCAAAACTCAATAATCCAATATTTATTATTAAAATCATAGCCCTGCTTATAATCGAGCTTTAGCTTGGTCTCCAGGTACTTTATATAAAATAGGGACTTTAAATTTAGACTCTCCTCTCAGATAAAAATTATATAACAACTTTTATCCGAATTTAAACCAAAAAATGTTTGGAAAATCACCACCTCAGGGCATTAAGATCAGCTTGGATGGTAGTTTCTACTTCTTGCATTGTGTTTTTGATGTAGCACAACGCGGTGTCATGCAAAAATGCATAAATACTACCCGCCAGCCTACCTTTACACAAACTATTAACATGAATGATGAACAATATAGGTCCAAGCACTGATCTCTGGACAACCCCATATTTTATTTTTCTTATATTACTTGCTGTACGTTTATTTAATAAAAACTATAGTTTATATGTATACCATTCTAAGGTAGCATTGTAGTTTAAGGTTTACGGTACCTGATTAGAAAGCTTAAGGTCTGTAGATGTTTGCATGGTAAAGAAAAATTATTGAAGTTATACTTCTTTGCGCCCGTTAGACACTTTGGGATGGGATGTTGGTCGAGAAACCGCGTCACGCTGAAAAGTAAGAACAAATTTTTAAGAACTATCGATTAATCGACAGTAGGGTCACCGAATCCACAATATATACATACACTGATTCATTTCGACGACACTACTGTCTTGCAGCGCCGCTGGTGGCTAAGCTAGGAATTACTAATCCCGGCTTCAATAAGATTTACCCCCTCCACTGCCCATGTCCAGACCTGTGTATATGATTGTGGTTGCCGGATAGCATCAGTAGGTTTCTTATATTCGTTGATGTGTCATGTGCCTCAGTGTTGAAAAGTTTGAGTCTAGAATATATGTTAGTTACTTTAGTTATCATAAGCCAATTGTGTCTTTCTTGGAATACAGTACGATTTCTAATGACCAACCAGGAAATGAGCAAGATAAAAGAATGATTATAGAAGAAATTACTGATAATGATAATATAGGTGTATAATATAATAATGAAGTCACGTATAATATATTGAAGATAAATATATTGAATAATATTGAAAAATGTCTTATATTTCATTTATATATCCTGTCTGTTTGTGTGCGTGAGTGGGTGTATGAGAATGGCCAAAGAAGTATAACTTCCACCGTGTGGTCCGACGCACACCCAATTTTTTTTTTATTTTAAGAAAGGTGCAACTACTTAATCAATGTAGGAGATTTTTTTTGTAATCGAAAAAAGGTACTGCGTGCTTAACGTAAAAAAACAAATATCTATTACTATAAATTTTTCTCAGATTCTTCTTATTTATTAGTGACAATAATGTATAATATTAGAGTTACAAAGATTGGTAGTTTAATATGTTTTTTTAATGTTAATTTATTTATGAAGTGATGTAGTAATTTGATAAGTAATTACAATTTTATTCTAACTTTATCACTTGACTGATATATATTTCATTTGCTTTGAATATTTACACTTTTGTATTCTCTTTTCCTATTTATTGTGTCTGTGTAAGCAAAATTTTTAAAGGTAAATTATTTACTAAATGTTAGTATTTTATTCTTAAAATGCTTTTCATGATATTTTTCAAACAATATGTAAGCAATACTTGAGATAATTTTTAAGGTAAAAGAAACATCATCGATAATTTGTACAAACTGTGATTTAGACGAGACGGGTTTATTTATAAGTCCACGAAAGAAAGAAATGTAAGGCGTTTTCTTTATTGTTAAATTAAGATTGGTTGAAGGATGGTCGTATGATTTTGTGCGAGGTCAAGAGCGAGAGAGCGCGAGATACAATGTTTTCTTCCCCTATTTTTCTGGTATGTAACGACCATACAGAGCGAGAGCGACTGAATATGAAAGAAAGAGACGGAAAATGAAGCAGAGCTATTTTAGTCAAATGAGAAATTTTGAGACGGCAGGCAATGAATATTTAGGCGTTTAATATTAATTGCTGTATATTCCGTTGAAGTTGTAGGTGGTGTGTATTGGATTATTTTGTTAGTTATTGTTTATGATGAGTACTAAAAAAAGTGGAGGGAAAAAGTGTTCTTACATTAATTGTCAGAATTCATCAACCAATGCAGATGTACCTTTTTTCTATTTTCCAGTGAGCGATAAAGAAAGGTAAGAGATAGTGGCTAGATCTAAATAGTTAAGTTTTGTTAAAGTGACTGCAAATAACGTATAAACAAATAAAACATTGTTATGGTAATTATTAAGTGGTTCTAGTAATATAATAATTGAAGAGAAGTTTACAATTTGTACAAAATTTGTACAGTCCAGTTCTATGATTTGTTCTCTACAATTTGGTACAAATAAATTTGATTTTTAATAAAGTATATAATATTCGTAATTCCATTTTCAAAATAGCCTGCTTTAGTAGCGTTTCTTGACGCAGGAACATAAAAACATCTCTTTCTGAAATGTTTTTGAAATTGATATGTATTTTTATGCACTCTATTTAGAACTAAATTACAAAACTTTTGTTTATCTTGAAATAAATTATAAACAATATTTTACTGTGTTATATAACTTTATTTACATAATTTTTGGTGAAATTTGTCAGACGTTTAGACAATTTCTTTCATTCTAGAATTTCTGAGACCAAAATAAAAGGATACATAACATTTTCAAGAATACAGTTCAATTCTATGTTTTATTCTCTACAATTTGGTATAATATAAATTAATTTTGAGGTAAAAAATACATCGGCCTACTCATTTTCAAAATAGGCCTGTTTTAGTAGCGTTTCTTGTCGCAGGAACATAAAAAACATGTATTTTCTGAAAAAAAGTTTTGAATTTGATAATTATGTTTATACTTTTCTATTTATAACTAAATTTGTATATTTTGAAAAATTACAAAAAAATTTTATCTGCTTTTTATATTGGAATAAAGTTGAATATTTTTCTTCCGTTAGGGCCTATTGAAAATTTTTTTTATCTTGAGCCAATAACTTTTGTAATTTTACATCAATCAATTTTTTAGTTGCTAATATTAATTTTCTGAACCTTTTTCTATATAAAAAAAGCTGTGGAACACTTTTGAATTGGGTTAGAATTACTATTTTTTACGAGTTTTTGAAAATATGCTTGCAAGTGGCCAAAACTCCAAAAAATTTAATACCACCGGTTAGAGGGAGTTTGTTCTACGTCAATCCACTGCAGAGATATTTAAAATGCTAAACACAGTACGTTGTTCAATCTTGCTTATTTCTGAACATATATTGATGAAACTTGGTAATAACTTCATTAGTCCAGATTATATTGTTATTTGCTTAAACCTAAGTATTTTAAGCCCTCATGGCAGCAAACCTACGTACTCATAGCACATGTAATTTTATGGCGAATAAATAACATTATACATCTCCCTTATTAATGAACATACGTTGATAACACTTGGTGTAAGGCTTGTAATCATTAAATGCTTGTAATCAATTGATATTTTGATCAAAATTAAAACATTTTGTGAACCCAGTTGCAGCAATCCTATATAGGTTCTCATTTCTAATGTTATTATTATGAGAAATAATTCAAATGCTATCTTGCTTATTTAAAAATATAATATTATGATAAAACTTGTTAAGTGGCTTCATCAATATTATACAAGCATTGGATATTTCCAATCCCAAATATACAAGCATTGGAAATTCTCCGAGTGCGCAGATTTGCTGCGACTGGGGTATTTTATTTTTAAAGTATTAATCTGATTTAATAAATCTAATAATAACATCTAATAATAAATCTGATTTAATAACATGGACAGTTTTTGGTAAATTATATTTAAAGCATATGCGTACAATACCTCAATGTACATATAAAAATACGATTATATGTACATTTTATAATTTAATAAGTGATTCAAAACTTCTGGGAAAACGATTTTTTTATACATTACGATGCATAAATTTAATGGTCTGCTCCAGTAAAAGAGAAAGCAATCGGCAACTCGCACGAGGATAGGCTTAAGGGTGCGCTATACCACTAGAGAGAATCCTCAGCACGATGTTGAATAAATCCACTAGGAGCGCTGGCAATCAGTCTAGCAGTGAGGAGGCGGAGCTAAAGAAATGATTGACAAGGTTTGGGTTAAACCTTCGTGCAGACTAGACGTACAACGTAGACACACACAAGTGTAGGCCTACTTACTTTCCTTGTTAGCCCTACTGTTAGTAATAATTATCACTTAGCAACGCAGCGAAGGCATTCAAAACACATTTTTAAAAATAAGGAATTGAATAACTGAATTCGTTATTTTGTTTTGTACTTAATAATACAAACAAACTGTTTACTAATGTTGCAAAATGTTAGTTATTATTAATTTAAAAAGCAATTAAATAAAGTATGAAACATGGGCTTTTGTAACACTTGCCGAAACGTTCGACTTTATTCATTATTGTTCTGAGTAAAAAAATCAATTTTTAACTAAAGTGCACGTTTTGTTGACAATGGAATATTTTTAAAACGTAGGCCTACCTACACATCTGTATCTATAATATTCAAATAGTCATTTAATTTGTACTATGAAATGTCTGAATATTAATAGTGTCGGTTTTTATAAAATTTGATGTATAATAATTTGGCTATAATAGTACAATAATGTACAACAATTAGTTATATGATTATGACACTTAAGATGGATCTTTCAATCCAAATTAAACCCTGGTTTTTACGATAAAAATTATATACTGTATGTATATATTTTGTTACAAAAACAAGAAAAGAAAAAAAAACCCTTAAAATTAAACATCCATATCACATCCAGAATTCCATTTACAATTAATTTTCTGTAAGTTTCTTTAGAAAAATGCCTTGCAAAATTACCTGAACCTGCATTTTCTTGTTAGGTTAATTTGAATAATTCTGGTAAAGTGCATCCTCCTATTTCATTAATTTTTTAATTTGTCTTTGAGCCCCTGTACAACACTCATGTTTTAGAAAGGAGTAAATTTATCTAATTTGAAGATAAGCATAGCCAATAAGGCCTACTTTAAATTCGGAATCTAGGAACAAATACGTATAGCTATAGGCCTATTTTGAAATAAATAATTGTAACTTACTAATTTTTCATTTTTAGTGAGAAAAAAAACATTATTATTTATGCATTATGAAAATTATTATTTGTACATACATTTCCCAAAAATATAACCGACTATTGCGCTATAGGGTTTGAAATTTAAAACTCAATCCGTTATCAAAGAGTTGATTGCTTCTGCACCGACGGAACGAAAAATATCAATCAATTTTGAACAAATAAAGGTAGAATTAGGTAAATTTAATTGGATTGACATTCCCAAAACGAAAAATGTTAACGTTGCTTTTTCAAAATTTGATTCAGTTTTAAGAAATATTGTCGATACCTGCTAATTCCAAACAGTTGCTGATGTCTAAAAAATTTCACAAAGCTAAAAAATCATAAGTCCATCGATTACGGAAATATTTTTAAAACAATTAATATACGCTATAAAATAAATCAAAAACTAAAGTGAATACCTTACGATCATAACTTTAATCATTATGTTCGGGAATAAACTTGTAGGTTGCTTGGATATTGATTAAACAAAGTGTAATTACTTTTTAAACACAAAGAAAAAAGTAGGGAGCGATGACGTATAATAAATAATATTACTAGAGAAATTAATCGAAATAGTGTAGACAACATTATTGGCATTGTTCTTCTGGAAGACCCTATGTGTAGGCCTATTGCAAATGGGGAAAATACACATGCCCGTATATTTTCATAACTCATTGAAATTTAATTAAAATAATGTCGACAAGCTTTAATATCTGTACTATTTTTTTCATAGAAAACGTCGAATGCGATAAATTTGAACAATCAGATAGTGACAAAAAGATAATGAAGAGGAATTTAAGCTAGAACAAAATGTCATTATAGACAGCTCTGATGATAGTGGCGAAAAAAATGATGACTATGATACGGAAGAATTAAACGAAGAAATCAATTAATATTTTTTTTCAAAATAAAGATGAGCCTATTGTTCATATTTATTAATAAAATACAAATTTAAATAACTAGCATTAAAATAATCTAAATTGTCGTTTTATGTTTTATCTATACTAATATTATAAAGAGGTAAAGTTTGTTTTTTTGTTTGTTTGTATGTAGGGGGTAATCTCTGGCACGACTGAACCGATTGAAAAAATAGTTTTACTTATAAAAAGCTACACTATCCCTGAGTAACATAGACTATAATTTATTTCGATAAAAACCTTTTTTTATTTCAATATTTGTAAATTTAGCCGGAAAAAATTCTTAGGTTAGGCCTAGAATGATAAACCAACACATGTATTTACATTTATTACCATAGCAACCAATTGAATAAAGTAACAGATAATATAGCTGTTAGCTCCAATATTTCCAAACAGCTGATTTCAAAATTTGAAGCAATTATTTTTGTATTTCTAGCTTTTATGTTAGGGTTTTAACGTGTAGACCTGAGCCTTGCTGGTTCTTTTAACCATTGGGGGTTGGCGTGCGGAGCACGCATGGGTCTCCCCTAGTTAATATATATTTTGATATATAATTTAAAACCAAAACGAACTTAATAAGTATGAAAAATCTATAACAAAAACGTCATTCACAGTAAAGTGGCATTACTTATGTTAAATTAATACAATACTGATTGAAATTGAAACATAGGGTAATTTTATTGTTAACAAAACTAAAAATTGCAGTCAGCTGAATGTTTGTGGGTGTACAGATCGTCAGTTCATTAGTCAAAGTGACTACGCAACTATCAGATGCACTGAGCGCGCAGCAGTTTATGTCCCAGACTGATGGACTTTCCCCAGGTATCAAGACAGCTGACGATTTTCTTTATTATTAAAAATGTATCAAAATTCAGCTGTATAAATTTCATACGGTATGAAATGACTTTATATTTAAAATTTTTTGACATGTTCATATACGTGACTGACGTATAATCCCCCAACTTATACAGCTGATTATTATTTTTTGGTTGTAAATGATCTAAAATATTATCCCCTAAATTTTGGCGCGGTATAAAATCACTGGGAAGAAACATTTTTTTGACAACTTTCACATGCTGCCATTTTGAGTTCCACCGCGGGTGCGGCAACTGACGCTCATTTTGTTCAGTATTGAATATTAATCAACTGCTATAAATTAAATTTATTCGGTTAAAATTCCTCGAAAAAATGTAACGCTACCTCCCGTAATAAGAGTTTGTTTCTTCCTACTCTTCCTTCTTGTTGGCAATGCTAGACCTGATTTCTTTCTAGAACGCTGTGACGGCATTTTAAAAATCTTATATTGTAAAATAAACAGTACAAACAGATATTACGCACTGGATGCTCGCAAATGTCGGCAAGACAGACAAAGTGGGAGGAGTCAGCCTTGAAAAGTCTTGCGCTAGCCTGTTTCACTGAGTTGACGCACTACCGCGCCACTTTACAGAAGCAAGAATATCGCTTGCAAGCACTTGCATGATTGCAAAGTACTGTCTTATTTTTTATTTTATCAATATTAATTCAATTGCAACATTTTCAGAAAACTTCAATGTACAATTTGTAGGACACAAAATGTGTTCAAACGACTTCATGTTTCCAAGAAACACAACTGAAAATCAGGTTTTTCGCCTACTTATAAGCTAATTATCTTTAAGTAAAATAGATAATTTCCATTGTTTAGCACCTAAAAATTATAGTTTAAATGTTCGTTAACAACTTCCCGCAAATTTCAAAACATTATCTTCAAAATTGAATGAATGATTTCTAAGATTGCAGAGGGCTGCATAGGTCTGTTTCTTCCTGGTATGGCGCACCCTTAACAATGTAGTTTCATGGAGCAGAGTGCTTTGACATTGACTCACTTCAAACAATTTTATAATTTTTTTTACCGTTTTATATAATTTTTATATTTGCGTGATGAGAAATAAACTAAAGATTCTGTATTAAATTTTGGATCCGGCTTGCGTTTTACTTTTTTGAATTTTATTTTAATTTTCTGAGGAAGATAATTCCAACTTGGTATTTAAAAAATTGTCAATTGTATAACAAATGGAAGGTATTTAAAACAAACGTTTACATACATGGCTGATTGTAATTTAAAGATTATATTTTATTTATTTTTCAGAAATTGCAGTATAAACTAATTATATTTATAAACTGGACTGTCAATATGCGTGTAGCAATAAAACGAGAAACAAAACTATTAATTCATTATTTACAAAGTATTATAAACTCAATACAAATTTAATTTTCCATACACGAAATAGATATATTTACTGACAAAATATATTTGTAGCAATACAAAATATAGTATTACTTAATTATTTACAAAGTTATATACGCAATTGCAAATTTAAATTTAAAAGAAAAATAGCCATATTTACAATATCAATTATAAAATAATTACAACAAATTGTGTTCCTGAAAATACCTATATAAGTTATATTTAGTTTCTAAACAAACAAAACGCGATTGTGTCTGGGATTGTATATAACGCAATAGCGAAAGTTTTTATTCCCTGTCCTTGTGTGAGTGGGGTAAACCCTTCGTTCAGCCAGCCGCACTCGGCAAGTAATCTAAATATAGTACAAATGAATTGCATTATCGTTATACCAATGAGAGGGGAGAAACACTATCTCGCGCTCTCTCGCTCTCCACCGCACGCTAAATGGTTTGCCAGCGCTTCCTCTCGGAGTTGCGCCCAACTACAAATCTTTAGGGCACCAAGTTTGTAAAATCTGTTAGAATTGAGTCCATAAGACGTGCGCTTCTTAACATTTAAGTATTCATTGCTATTGGTGTCAATCAGATACCAAGAAATACCATTTCTTGGTCGCTGGTGTCAATATAATGGTGTGTCTTTACTAATGGACTTAAGGGTCTGCTGTAGTGGCGGCCATCTTTCAATGTTAAATTTCAAACCATTTATTTCGTTTATTTTTTATCATAAAATTGTTTGCAAGGTCTCATTTTAAGCGCAATTACAATACGCATCCATTTAGCATTTTAGATTTTTTTAACTGCTTTTACTTTGTTATTTAATTAAAATTTTGTAAGTACAAAGTTTCAATTTTTTTCCTAACACAATAAAACATTAATAATGAAAAGTAATTTGCAAGCCAAATCTGAAATTGTATAAAGAATATTCAGTTTTTTTTTCAGCACTCAATTACAAATGATGGATTTATAAAATGGTTTGAAATGAGGCAGTGTCAAAGCGCTCAGCTGCAAGAAATTGCACTGTTTAGATACGGTTATAGAGAGAAGCGCTTGCGTTTCCGGTTGCTTTCACGTTTACTGGAGCAGACCCTTAAGGCCGGTTTACACGCTCAAGCCATTTGCACAAGTTCGTCAGTTCAGTTTGTGTATATGAAGTGAGGAACCCTAGTTTGTTCATTTCAACGATAAACTTCTTCATTAAATACATAAAAGCTGTTATCAGTTGTGTTTAAATTCTTATAAAATCAGTTTGTATTGTTCAAAATGGAACATCTGGACGAACTAATACTTCTTTCAACTGCTGCTTTTTTTGCTGCTTATATATTTTTTTTTTTTTTTTGACAACGGACTCCCTGTTGGCTTTTTGGCTTAAGGATAGCATTTTTTCAACTAAAGCGTCATAAAATGTTTTTGAAAATATTTGAGGTAAAATGTACCTAAAAAAAAAACTGGTAGAAATCGTAGTTCTCGTGCTTAGCTGATCATAATATCAGCATAAATTGGGAACGTAGATTGAGTTCTACGAAACCCACTATAACTGGTTTTTGGACAAATGAAATATCCATATTTACCCGATATTTCTTTCACTCATTTTATAATATCTACGAGCGAACCTCTGCTAGTTTGCAAAAAAAAAAAAAATTAAAATACAAACCAAAGTCTTAACAAAGATTGATAGTGGTATATCCTTTCTACATGTTTTAAATGACAGAAAACCGAAGTGCCTTAAAAGCGCAAGAGAAAGTGCCAAATTTGTAAATCCTTTACCGTTAGTAGTTTTAGTAATATTTAGTTTACCGAGTGTAACACCGTTCAGTGGTAGTAAATAAAAATACGAAAAAACTAGGTGTTGCAAGTTTATTGCAGCCATTAAGCAACGAGACAAAGTGAGTTAAAACTTGTTCGTAATTAATTTTGTTTAATTTTAAAAATAATTTAATGATACAACACTCAACTTATTTTAACTTTTAATTAAATTACAAGTAAAAAAACATGGACCAAGACCGGGATTTGAACCCAGGGCCTTTGCCTTTCCGGGGCAATACTCTACCACTGAGCTATCCTGATCCTCCAGATATTGGTCGATGTTGTCTCACTTGTACGGTTTTACTGCATTTATGAATTAATAGACTGAATACCTCGCATGCGACATTGACATTAACTTTTAAAAATTTGAAAATACTTGGGGTACGAGAATCTTTTTAAATGACTAATTTTGTTTGCATCAACCATACACAATTCCTGTAAATATTAACTTATTGTGTTGTTCGTCTTTCCTGCTATTGTTGTGAAAACTTACGGTCGTCAATAGTAAATTGTCTTGTTGTTTCAATCGACGGCCGTTTCGGCTATTCAGTCATTATCAAGTTGAATTACACTATAGAAATAACTCCGCAGTCACTGATCACTAAACACATTCATTAACAAATATTTAAAATAAATTAAAACACAAACTTCGCATATACCAAAGATCATAATACAATGGGCTTACCGGACATGATCTTGATAAAACAATTTTTAAGCTTTAAAGTTTTTTTTAAATGTTTTAGAAAACATTTAAGTTTATTAACGCGCATGCATTTCTTAAAAATATAATCACCAGAATAATATTTTTAATGTCAGCACTATACCATTTTTTTTTCTTCTTGCTATGGTAATTAGAGTACAGTGAATCAGTATACGGCTCTATGAAAGGCATGGTGTTCCCTTTGGTTATTACTTATAATTAGTTTTGTGGACTGTATCTTTGTTTTAATTCAAATACCTGAACATCATTACGTGTAGTTAGGTAGGCCTAATGTAGATTATCTCTTGGTTTGAATTACGATGTTTCTTCCTAATGAAATTAAAAGTCTTCCATCTGATTCAATAATAAATAAATAAATTATAGTAATAAAAAGGTTTAAACTATGAAACAAAATGGTCAGACGTTTTATTGCAGAGAGTACTTTTACAAAATTAGAGACACAGAACTTGAAAAAAGTAAAAATAAAACAAAAAGAAATGTAACAGAATAACAATAATTAAACATGTGTTTTTTCATATAAAGTTAACCCTTTAAGGACTAAGAAGTGAAACAATTTGAAAAAACTATGTATTTCTTTATTTTTGTGATTAAAACTAAGGTTGGTTAGTAAAAAACATTTTTTTACTGGTTTTTTTTTTAGTAAATTTACATATATAAATACCTTAGTAAAATTATGTAAAACAGCCATAGCCGGAGACCAGATATCTAGTCATTGGAAGCGAGCCAACCACCGCTTGCTTTACTTCCGCCCTCCTACCCTCAATCCACAGATCTAAATTAGATATCCGGTCTCCCTAGCCTAGATTCGAACCCAGCATCTTCTGATCAGGAAGAGCAACGTTATCCACTAGACTAAGGCTTGATTAAAGAAAACTGACAAATTAACAAAACTTCAGTTACTTTACTATCGGCATAAATATTACGTGTATAGTAAAAGTAAAGTAGAAGATAGCTTATGTTTATAGCACCATCTAGGAGAGGTAATAGGCCGTTTGCTTGGTTGCTCTTAAGTATGAATCTGTATAATTGTATACGTGAGAGGTTTATAATAATAACTTAGATCAGTTATTATTAAGTTAAATAATTAATTTAAAACAATATGCTACCCTTTTAATAAAAAATACTTACAAATGAAGGTATAGAACATGTTTTTAAAAATGGGGAAATCACATCATATAAACTGCAAATTAGAAGCAAGCACTTAGCCAAGCAAGTCCTGCTTTCTGGTGGCATTTGCAGAACTGCAATGGTACTCTAAAGTACCTCCAGACCTCAACTTGTAGATAAAGCCACTGTTACCTTTTATAAAGACAGTTGAATATGGTGATACTTAAAAGTACCGTCAGTCCTCAAAGGGTTAAAATAATTGCTGTCTTGATAATTGTATTTTATGAATACTAACCTCGTGGTTTTGTACGCCTTGTTAGAGTTCAACAAGGCGATTTTACTAAATAAATAGTCGTTGGAATGCGGTGGTATTTTTTTTGTAGAGAATGGTAAACACAGTTATGAAAGACTAAATTAAAAAAAAATACGCTAAAAAAACTAATAATTTACCTAACATTTAGGGCAAGTTTGTAAGCTTTTTTCAGTAAAAACTGAGATAAAAATTACTCATTTTTAAATATTTTTAAGTAGAACTTGGCTGTGAATTGAATAAAACCAGTAGAGTCACAACAAAACCTTTTGGAATGTTGTAAATAAATCCAATAATAATTGTTCTTTAAATGCAAAATCCGTTGGAAGTA
>JAGFPH010005807.1:12643-27926 GCA_018207615.1 Philaenus spumarius
TACTTCCAACGGATTTTGCATTTAAAGAACAATTATTATTGGATTTAATTTACAACATTTCAAAAGGTTTTGTTGTGACTCTACTGGTTTTATTCAATTCACAGCCAAGCTCTACTTAAAAATATTTAAAAATGAGTAATTTTTATCTCAGTTTTTACTGAAAAAAGCTTACAAACTTGCCCTAAATGTTAGGTAAATTATTAGTTTTTTTAGCTTTTTTTTCCTAAAATTTAGTCTTTCATAACTGTGTTTACCATTCTCTATAAAAAAATAACACCGCATTCTAACGACTATTTATTTAGTAAAATCGTCTTGTTGAACTCTAACAAGGCGTACAAAACCACGTGGTTAGTATTCATAAAATACAATTATCAAGAAAGCAATTATTTTAATCCTTTGAGGACTGACGGTACTTTTAAGTATCACCATTTTCAACTGTTTTTATAAAAGGTAACAGTGGCTTTATCTACAAGTTGAGGCCTGGAGGTACTTTAGAGTACCATTGCAGGTCTACAAATGCCACCAGAAAGCAGGACTTGCTTGAATAAGTGTTTGCTTCCAATTTGCAGTTTATATGGTGTGGTTTCCCCATTTTTTTACAACATGTTCTAGTCCTTCATTTGTCAGTATTTTTTATTAAAAGGGTAGCATATTGTTTTAAATTAATTATTTAACTTAATAATAACTGATCTAAGTTACTATTATAAACCTCTCACGTATACAATTATACAGATTCATACTTAAGAGCAACCAAGCAAACGGCCTATTACCTCTCCTAGATGGTGCTATAAACATAAACTATCTTCTACTTTACTTTTACTATACACGTAATATTTATGCCGATAGTAAAGTAACTGAAGTTTTGTTAATTTGTCAGTTTTCTTTAATCAAGCCTTAGTCTAGTGGATAACGTCGCTCTTCCTGATCAGAAGATGCTGGGTTCGAATCTAGGCTAGGGAGACCGGATATCTAATTTACTGTCCGCGAGGCACGAGATGGTCCCTGGAGCTTGGCCGTATACAGCCATGTCCTCACGCGGTATCGCATGTTTAGCAGGCGCAACGGCAAGTAACGGGGATCCTCTTCCAAAAGTTGATGATTTAAGTTCAAACATGGATTAATTCAAACTGAGAGTTTTTAACAATTAATTATCTATTACTTATTTATAAAATAAAATTGTGCAAAATGTTGTATAATATTTTATGTTTTGATAGTAATAATTGTAAGCTTCTCGCTTTCTTTGTGTTAATTAGTTTTAAGAACTCTATGCAGGAGTTTTATAACTTGTTGCAAATACACAGTTGTTTTATAATAAATGCGTTATATCAATTAAAGTTAATTTATAATCATATTTATTATAATTTTTATTACTTGATGTTTTCTTTTACCTATTGTTATTTGTAAGGAATATAACTACACTGTTCATTAATAATTTAATAATTATCGATCGATTTTAAATTTAGAAATCCAAAAATATTATACTATGCCAAACTGTTACCGTGTTTTTTAAATACATATTATTAATATTATTTCAACACTACTAATAGGAATTATAATAACTTTTAAGCTGTTATCTGTTAATCTATTAAGGGTCTTCTATACCTTGCGTAAAACAGCAAAAATATGCACTTCGTACCAACGTGTTTCGGACGCCGTTTTTCAACCTAAAAAGTTGTGAAAATCTTAATTGTTCTTAAAGGCTTTGTGCTTTTGTCTTATATCTCATCATTTAAAGAAATAGACGGCAACTCCTTTTAAATCAACGGTTTAACTGAGTAAAAATCTATTATTTTAAACGCATTGTTTGGGGGTTTTAATCAATAATTTCTATATTTTAAGCTAACACGTAAAAAATATAAAGCCTTCTTTAAAACTTAAAGTAGTTTCCCAGATTATTAATTTATAAATAGAATCCGAAACACGTTATTACGAATGCATGTTTCAACGATTTTGTGGTTTCAGTCAGACCTTTTGTATTGAAATCATACTGTATACTCGAGGGTATTCTTCAAGTTATAGAAGAGTCTTAAAATCCATTTAGTATAGTAATTAAGTAAACGTACATACGAACAGTTTATATATTTTGTTCTTTCACAGCAGTAATTGCATACATATTTCCAGTAATTCCTACAGGTACTAATAATGTTATTTTTTATATATATTTAAAAAAAAAACACTGAAGGATTCCTATTTTGTACCATGATTCCACGTTCGATTTTAAATAGCATTTGTCGAAAAACGATGCTGCGGACATTCACGGCGACTCTGTACTAGAGACGGCCGTGGCACATTGCTACAAGCGCCTTCAAACTAAATCTAGGCAAGGACCCAGGGACCATCTCGTGCCTCGCGGACAGTATATCTGTGGTTTGAGGGTAGGAGGGCGGAAGTAAAGCAAGCGGTGGTTGGCTCGCTTCCAATGACTAGATATCTGGTCTCCGGCTGGGGCTGTTTTGCATAATTTTACTAAGGTATTTATATATGTATATTTACTAAAAAAAAAAAAACAGTAAAAAAAAAATGTTTTTACTAACCAACCTTAGTTTGAATCACAAAAATAAAGAAATATGTAGTTTTTTCAAATTGTTATCACTTCTTAGTCCTTAAAAGGTTAACTTTATATGAAAAAATACATGTTTAATTATTGTTATTCTGTTACATTTTTTTTGTTTTATTTTAACTTTTTTCAAGTTCTTTGTCTCTAATTTTGTAAAAGTACTCTGCAATAAAACGTCTGACCATTTTGTTTCATATATCTGTTTAAACCTTTTTATTACTATAATATAAATATTTATTATTGAATCAGATGGAAAACTTTTAATTTCATTAGGAAGAAACATCGTAATTCAAACCAAGAGATAATCTACATTAGGCCTACCTAACTACACGTAATGATGTTCAGGTATTTGAATTGAAACAAAGAGACAGTCCACTAAACTAATTATAAGTTATAACCGAAGGAAACACCATGCTTTTCATATTCACTGTACTCTAATTACCATAGCAAGAAAAAATGGTATAGTGCTGACATTAAAAATATTGTTCTGGTGATTATAATTTTAAGAAATGCATGCGTGTTAATAAACTTAAATGTTTTCTAAAACATTTAAAATTTTTTTTAAAGATTAAAAATTGTTTATCAAGATCAAGTCCGGTAGGCCCATTGTCTTATGCTCTTTGGTATATGCGAAGTTTGTGTTTTAATTTATTTTAAATATTTGTTAATGAATGTGTTTAGTGATCAGTGACTGCGGAGTTATTTCTATAGTGTAATTCAACTTGATAATGAATTACAAGTTCTAATTAACAACACGACAATAATTTACTATTGACGACCGTAAGTTTTCACAACAATAGCAGGAAAGACGAACAACACAATAAGTTAATATTTACAGGAATTGTGTGTGGTTGATGCAAACAAAATTAGTCATTTAAAAAGATTCTCGTACCCCAAGTATTTTAAAATTTTTAAAAGTTAATGTCAATGTCGCATGCGAGGTATTCAGTCTATTAATTCATAAATGCAGTAAAACCGTACAAGTGAGATAACATCGACCAATATCTGGAGGATCAGGATAGCTCAGTGGTAGAGTGCTGCCCCGGAAAGGCAAAGGTCCTGGGTTCAAATCCCGGTCCTGTGGTCCATGTTTTTTCACTTGTAATTTAATTAAAAGTTAAAATAAGTTGAGTGTTGTATCATTTAACTACTTTTAAAATTAAACAAAATTACGAACAAGTTTTAACTCAATTTGTCCGTTACTTAATGGCTGCCCTAAACTTGCAACATTTAGTTTTTTCGTATTTTTATTTACTACCACCGAACGGTGTTACACTCGGAAAACTAAATATTACTAAAACTACTAACGGTAAAGGATTTACAAATTTGGCACTTTCTCTTGCGTTTTTAAGGCACTTCGGTTTTCTGTCATTTAAAACATGTAGAAAGGATATACCACTATCAATCTTTGTTAAGACTATGGTTTGTATTTTTTTTTTACAAACTAGCAGAGGTTCGCTCGCAGATATTATAAAATGAGTGAAAGAAATATCGGGTAAATATGGATATTTCACTTGTCCAAAAACCAGTTATAGCGGGTTTCGTAGAACTCAATCTACGTTCCCAATTTATGCTGATATTATGATCAGCTAAGCATGAGAACTACGATTTCTACCAGTTTTTTTTAGGTACATTTTACCTCAAATATTTTCAAAAACATTTTATGACGCTTTAGTTGAAAAAATGCTATCCTTAAAGAAACCAACAGGGAGTCCGTTGTCAGACAAAAAAAAAAAAAAAAAAAAAAATAAGCAGCAAAAAAAGCAGCAGTTGAAAGAAGTATTAGTTCGTCCAGATGTTCCATTTTGAACAATACAAACTGATTTTATAAGAATTTAAACACAACTGATAACAGCTTTTATGTATTTAATGAAGAAGTTTATCGTTGAAATGAACAAACTAGGGTTCCTCACTTCATATAGGCCTATGCACAAACCGAACTGACGAACTTGTGCAAATGGCTTGAGCGTGTAAACCGGCCTTAAGGGTCTGCTCCAGTAAACGTGAAAGCAACCGGAAACGCAAGCGCTTCTCTCTATAACCGTATCTAAACAGTGCAATTTCTTGCAGCTGAGCGCTTTGACACTGCCTCATTTCAAACCATTTTATAAATCCATCATTTGTAATTGAGTGCTGAAAAAAAAACTGAATGTTCTTTATACAATTTCAGAATTGGCTTGCAAATTACTTTTCATTATTAATGTTTTATTGTGTTAGGAAAAAAATTGAAACTTTGTACTTACAAAATTTTAATTAAATAACAAAGGAAAAGCAGTTAAAAAAATCTAAAATGCTAAATGGATGCGTATTGTAATTGCGCTTAAAATGAGACCTTGCAAACAATTTTATGATAAAAAATAAACGAAATAAATGGTTTGAAATTTAACATTGAAAGATGGCCGCCACTACAGCAGACCCTTAAGTCCATTAGTAAAGACACACCAATATATTGACACCAGCGACCAAGAAGTGGTATTTCTTGGTATCTGATTGACACCCATAGCCTGTCTCCGAACCCAACTCCTGCAGTTCCTACGCGAAACCTTCTTCATGGACGGAGATGTAGAGCTACCGTACCATATAACGCCTATGGGTGCGGAGTTCTTATGGCACGCACGGACAAAACACGCTTACATCTATATGTACAAAACAAATTCAGGTTTGTTACCACTTGTAACTCAAGAACGGCTTAACCGATTTTTATAATCTTTGATTTGTTGGATATGTCTCCGCTCCGAATTGCAGAATATCTATTAAAATGTACGAAAAATACATAAATAAAATTAAACACACAAAATAATTTCAGGCTAGGCCTAGGCTGATGAACTAACACAGGCATGTTTTTTTGAATGTATTTACATTCATTACCACAACAACCAATAAAATAAAATAACAGATACAACAGTTGATTCAAATGTATAACCTATATAATAAAAATGAAATGCTGTTCTTTGTAAGCGTGTCACTTGAAAACGGCTGGACAAATTTGACTATTTTTTGTTTTAAAATGTTCGTAATAGGTTCTTATGCAAATAAAAATTTGAAAAGTTTCCCGGAAATGCTTAGCAACTCATGTTTGTTTACTTACATTCATTACTATAGCAACTTTACTCAGCATTTATAATCAGTTTATTATTCTTCAAAACCAACAGCTTTTTTAGGTTAGATTCACCAACTTGAAGCAAACAAAAACATAGATCAACTAAAAGTGCTTACTATATTTTAATTCAATTCAAACATTGGTTGTTCCATATTTCAGAATATATAAAACGGCTGATTTGGATCAAAAACTGAACATAATTTTAGGTTAGGCCTACAATGAACCAAAACACGTTTATTTGCAACCAACTTGACTAATTTAGAATCAGGTTTCTTATAATTCTTCACAACTATCCGTTTTTTTTTTTTTAGATTAGGTAAAAGCAAATAAATGGTTTACTGTATTATCTGTATAGGCCAGTCGGTAGGGGTACCGTTTTAGACCAAAAGTTCCAGTAATTTATAATACGGCTGATTTTTTCATTCCGTATGTTGTATTAAAATAGCTTACTTTGTAATTGCTCTAAAATGGATATTATGCTTCCTCATTCCGTATGTTGTGTGAAAATTGTTTACTTGGTAAAACCTTTGAAATGGATATTGTGCTTTTTTTTTATAAGTACATTAAAGTATGTAGATTAACATAAAAAAAGTTTACCAGTCTATCGATTTCCCAAAGTCGAAAAAAAATCGATTATAATTATTTTTTTTTATTATCTTTAATATTTGGAGCTGGGATGAAGATAGATAGCTGGGTAATTTTCAAAAAAAACAAGATGAGACTCAGCATAAATGTTTAAAATATATATTTTAACTCCTATATCAAGTTCCAATTCGTTATATTAAAATTCGGCCCATTTAGAATAAGCCAACGCTTCATATATGAATGCGATTTCAACTTTTAGTGAATTCCCCTGCTGCAAAATACATACCTGCATTATCGATTTTTTCCAGACAAACCATTGCTCGGATTAAATAAATACATATGGCCTTTTTATTGAAAATACCTCCCCTACAGGGTGGTATTTTTTATTTTTCTCTATCTTCATCCCAGCTCGAAATATTAAGGATAATCGAAAAAAAATATAATCGATTTTTTTTCGACTTTGGGAAATCGATAGACTGGTAAACTTTTTTACGTTAATCTACATACTTTAAGGTACTTATAAAAAAAATCAGCTTTATTGCAAATTACTGGTAGTTGTAACCTATACCGACTGGGCTAGTAAAGGTTTACAAATTATAAATCTAAATTTTTGTAGTATAATCTTAAGTGGAATAAAAACCATTTTGGAATTCGATTACTTAAGTCAATGTAATGAGATGGAATGACTGACCTTTAAATTAAATCAAACAATAGCGAAGCATTGCTGGGTCCACTAGTATATTATATGTGTATTGATTGAACATACTTTTAACAAACTTCTAATAATTTCTCATTTCCTGTTTACCCTGTGACATGTACTCGTATATGGATAACGTCAACACAAATTGTTTATATTGGCAAATTTCCAAGTGACAGTAAACAAAGGGGCAATATCAGGATACGGCAAACTGAAACATTTAGCTTGGCTGTTTACTAACTTGTAGCTTGTCTGGGTGTTCTCTGGGTTTTCTGCAGGGTTTATCGAGAAGATTGATAGCCTGTTTGTCTGCCAAGTAAGTTGGTTAGGCTAATATTAGTATTCTTACAGAATATACAAATTCAAGTAGACATTTAACGGTTGACTGGAAGGCTGAAGATAAATTGATCGTGTTATTTAACCTTATTTAATGAAGACTTTTAATTATACTTTACTAGCTGACACGTACGGGGTTGCCCGTGGTGGTTGGTATTTTCAGTCTTTTTAACGTAATTGTATTCTTTTTAAGTGTTCAGTCAGTCAGTGGTATTTGGCTTTTATATATATAGATCTTAAATAATGAAAGCACTATTGTCATAATAATAAACGATCTGAAATTATGAATTTAGTAACTTTGATCCCTCCAAACCCCTCCTAAAATTTCGAAATTTTTCATACCCTTTCTTAGTGAGCACCTATGGCTCTAGAGGAAGCTACATACCAATTTTCATTCCAATCCGTTTGGTAGTTTTGAAGAAATCGTGATTTAATAACTTTGATCCCCCCAAACCCCCCTAAAATTTCGAATTTTTTGAAACCCTTTCATAGCGAGCGCCTATGGCCCTAGAGGAAGCTACATACCAAATGTAATTACAATATGTTCGGTAATTTTGGAGAAATCGTAATTTAGTAATTTTTACCCCCCAAACCCCCCTAAAATTTCCAATTTTTTAAAACCCTTTTTTAGTGAACGCTTATGGCCCTAGAGGAAGCTACATACCAAATTTCGTTCCAATCCGTTCGGTAGTTTTGAAGAAATCGTTTTTTAATAACTTTGATCCCTCCAAACCCAACTTAAAATTTCGATTTTTTTCAAACCCTTTCTTAGTGAGCACCTATGGCCCTATAGGAAGCTACATACCAAATTTAATTTCAATCCGTTCTGTAGTTTTTGAGAAATCGTGATGAGTGGGTCAGTGAGTGAGTGAGTGATATTTCGCTTTTATGTATATAGATTTTAAACATGGACTTTTTTCCACCAGGTTTGTAAATATAATCAGTTAGTTTATTTTAATATTACCTTAACACCAGCAATCCTAGTTTTTTCAGTACACTGCTGGTTTCAACGCTATTACGTAATCATCAGGTCCGGGAAATCATTCTTATTATTTCCTTCCGTTATGGACGTCGTCAAAGAATTGAATTTGATTTATTTTAGTAAATTCATTTTTTTTAAACCTAAACAGAGTATGAACACAATTACCTGACACTACATATACAAATGTTAAGAAATTTACAAACAAATTTAAAAAAAGGAATGTAAAATACAAAAACACATTGCGCAAATTCATTAACTAATAAATTATTAACATTGCAATATAGTCACGGACCAACTTCCTTCGTAGAACCTACATGTGCTGAATTCTTTTACGACGACTAAAGCGTTATTTTTATATACAGATTGAAATATATGTAAAGTAGCGGGTCGCGCAGTCAGGTGATTGTGTGTGGAAGGGAGGAGAAGTATGCTATATGTGGCGGGGGGATGTGACTGCTGCCAGTACTCTACTACCCAGTATGTTTTTTAAGGCCGGAGAGCGGAGCATGGCTTACTGTGTCACTGATTTCCTACCAGCAGAACAACTCGGATGCACATCCATTTTTGTTTGTACACCACAAACAGAGTAGAAGTAAGTAATAGGTTCCTTATCACATAAATAAACACGGGGGGTGAACACTACAATGTTTTTTATGAACGGTAGTGTGCTAGACAACGAATCGAACATTTGTCACCGACTGACTCGCTACACTGACCTACACGCTGTTAGCGCATGCGCATTGGCCGTCCCTGCTTCTGCGCATACAGTCAGCCGCTTCATCGCGTTACCAGCGCCCCACTCGTCCCGCTCGGTGGACGCGATTCGCGTGCACTGCTCGTCTGAAGTTTGTAAAAATTTGTTAATTTGTAAAATTGATCCACAGGAAACCCACGAACATTGAGTGGTTATTTTGCAGAGTAGTTGTAAACCTCTGTCGCGAAAGGAAAATCACTTCGTTACGAATGATGCGGCATTGTTGATGCCAAGTTTGTGCGAAATTAAAATAATTCCACGACGCAGCTGAACAGCTAACTTTAGTTAAGCAAATTTCCTAAATTAATTTTACGCGTTTCAACCAACTATTTGGGAAATTGGTCCAATCTCGAAGGCCAATGGTTTGCCTGCTTGTACAAAATATATTAGTGGAAATTGATTGCGCTTCAGTCTCCAGCCCAGGCTATGCGCTGCTTCGTTGCGATCTCGGAGGAAAACCTCGATTTGCAAGTTGGAATCGCGGCCATCGGCCTTTTGTTTTTTTAGCTCGTCTAGTTGCCCCAAAATCTAACTAAATGTAAAATACCGTAAACGTATCCTAAAAGTACCGTGAAAAGTGAGTTTGTCCACGGCAAGTGAAGGGAAGCTGACCATAATCGGAGGGCGCAAGTTCGAGGTGCAAACTTGCAAGAGTGTTTTCGCTTCGAGCGGAACGAAGCGATGAACTGTGGCTGTGTAAGTTGGCTTGGCAGAGATATTTTCAAAGCTTAATGAGCTCAACCAAACACTGCAAGGATATTATAATACGACTTTTCGGGTTCATGATAGAGTAAGTGCTATGAAAAAGAAGCCGAATCAAGCAGCAAAAGAAGCAGAACAGAAGGTATCGTTTCCAACGTTCGAGAATTTTGTTGAAGAAAATTACCTCAAACCGAGTCCTGCACTTCTGACAGACATCAAAACACTCGGTCTTGGTTTGATTCAAAGCTGCAAATCTATATTTTCCTGAAGACTTCGGCAAATATTCCTGGATCCAAAACCAGTTTGCAGATAGAAGTGGCACCTGAAAACTTTACTGCGAAAGAAAAGGAACAGTTGTATTGTGGTTCAGAACTACAGCAAAAATTTTCAAAAATGTCGCTCGTGGACTTCTTGGTTGAAAGGCGTGCGGACAAAAATGTAGCTGACAAAGCAGTTAAATTTGTATTTTCTTCACTTGTGTACCTTAAGGGTCCGCTCTAGTAAAACAGAAAGCAACCTGCGACTCCAGCGAAGCGGCGGCGGACATTGCTCATCCTAAATCCATTTAAAACCCGCAATTGTTTAAATAGCGATTTAAAAAAATACCAAACTCTTGGGGACGAAATTCTTCATGCGAATGGCTTGGTAGTTTTTTGCTACAATTAATAGTGGCAACATAAAAAAAAATATTAAAAATCAATGTTTTAAATTGTTAATAAATATTAAACAAAATGTTTTTCTTAGTTTTGGAAAAGCCATTTGCATGCATATTGGCCATAGCTTTAAAATGGCATATCGTTCATAATTATCCGATCAAAAATAAAGGAAAAGTTTGGATTTTAATTTAACATTGGTCTTATGGAGTGTCAGCCAACATGGCCGACAGCTAGAGCCGACCCTTAAGAAGAAATATCGGAATAGTCTTATTAGTGTGGAAAATGATCTTCGTTTCTGAGCAATCTTAGACCAGACATTTCCAAGTTGACTTCTAATCTTTAAGCTCAGCCTTCTCATTATTATATTTTTGTTTTATTTTCCTTACGGTATAATGTTTTTTTTTCAACTCACGTTATGAATTCCTTGTTCATATCAATTAATAAAATGTTATAACACTACACAGAATTTTATGTTTCATACTTATGATTGGAAAATGGGTTAATTAGGTTAGTAAAATAATAAATAACAAACATATTCCATCCATACTTACCTCCACGTGACTAAGTGGTACGCAAAATATGTTTGCCTTGTGAAGTGGTGCGCCAGGAAAAAAGATTGGGAAACACTGATGTATCTAATCCAATGCCATTATACACTTTATTCCTTCTGTCGTCGTTTCCCTTACACGGTTTACAAATCACAAGCCTTCATCCAGAACGGTGAAAACACATTATTGGACGATAATCAATGCAGACAGATGGCGAAGAGAAAGGCTGAGAAATTACTAGAGCACAGGTTTACGTATCATTAAAAGTTTATAAAATTGCTTATTTTAGTATTACTTCTACTAAAATTTAGAACCAAACTATATTCGAGCACTTGGTGTCGTAAAACCGTTAACAACAAATTTTTAAAACTTTGTGTTTTACCATAACAAATAAAATACACGTGCACAGTTAGTTGAAAGTGTTTAATGGAAAAACTGCATTTAACATAATGACCGGTACAAATTATCTCGATCTAACAAATCAGTTTTGTAATAATTTAAACTAAAATCATATAATTATGGTCTTGTGACTTGATGTAACTTAATAAAGTTACGCGTTTTGGAAACTAGGTTCCATCTTCAGAATATTCAACCGTGAGAGTTCGTCAATACATTAAGATACAAAGCACACGCACATGCGTATACATTACAAACATGAACAAAAACTACTCGGTGGGTGTGCACCAACGGTTTTCGGACTAGTAGCGAGCAGTTTCCGAAACGCGTAACTTTAAGTTACATTAAGTCACAAGACGGACGTAAGTACCATAATTATATTATCCATATGACTTGGATACTTATACTCAAAAATGAGTTTAAATAACCTAAAATCATATGACGTCAAGTGTATACATTAAACCTAATTAGCGAATTTTCATAGGAAAAATTAGCTATTGCAGTGGCCCTTATGGTAAGACCCAAGGTCGGGAGTAGCAAATGAGCATCGATCATAGTCCCCAGAACACGTTTTGGGGTGTCTTTATGGATCATATATGTATCCCCAGAGATCTCCGCAGTATATCGCACTCTAGCGGCAGCATTGTAAGTCCGATTTGGTCCAAATTTGGTACACATGTTGGTTGCCTACGTCGCTCGGACGAGTTCGTTAACCAAAAAATCCAACAACCGGAAGCACATTTTTTTACCGGAAGTAACTATTTTTGAGATTTTTCCTACGAGAATTAATTTTTTTTAGAGTTTTTTCTAAAAACTCAAACGTAGGATGTTATTCTGCACGTTTTGTTTTTTTAAGCGACCTTATAGCTCGCTTGGTTCCCCCAAAATCGATCGAAACGTAAAATACCATAGAAGTACCCGGTTCAAAGCCATGTGGTGGATTCTACCGTGGAGTTGGCGTGCGAAGCACGCAATGCATTGTCTGTTGAAAATACTCCCAATATGCGAAATGGCGTGCGAAGCACGCAATGCATTGCGTGTTGAAGATACTCCCAATATGCGGAATGGCGTGCGAAGCATTTTGCAGCTATTGAGCACCGTCGTAGACCTATTTCCCAAATTGTTGGTTGAAACCCTAAAACATAGGCCTATAAACTTAATTTTGGAAATTTGCTCAGCTCACGTCGGCGGTTCAGCGCGTGGTCGAATTATTTTAATTTAAAATAGCTAGTAACAATTTATTGGAACACCTGAATATATAACATGCTTACGTCCTCTCTGACGAATCACTTTACAATTCTTTTTCACTCTGGCTCTGCACCGGAAATCAATGCTGCCTGGATTACATTTATTTCAACAGTTATAACAAAAATAATATTTGTCCAAATGGAACAGATTTTAATGTATATAGTTAGTTGTAAAAATAAAGTTTTCTGAAGTGGTTTGTCAGAGAGGACTTAAGAATATTGCATAATCAGTTGTTCCGACTGTCCCTAGCTATTTTAAATTAAAATGAGGTTTTCGGTGCGTGTCACATACGCGAGTATATTTTACCTAAAATATTGGGAAGGAAAAATATCATCCCTTAGAAATTTTTTTTTGAAATCGAATTGCTATCTCTCAAAAGTAAAAAATGTGTGCATTTTTATAGTATCATTTTAATCAAAGGAATTGAGGAAAGTATGCAAAATATACTGAGTCTGTTGACAAGTGTACAGAATATAAAGAGCCTCCACAATTAAATAAGTTTCGCCGCAAACTCCTTTTTATGTTCGTCAAAAACCGACACTGAGTGTTTAATGTGAAGAAAAATTTAGAGTCCGCTCGTCCCATTAACGTAACGCAAATGGGTTTGTCGACACATAAATATTCTTTACGCGACTTTTACGAAGCACAACGAATATGTATTGGTCTTAAGCGGTACAATTTATGTCACGGGTTTTGATGAGATAATGAAATTTCGGAAATGTTTGACAGTTCAGTGAAATTATTGTTTCTCTTTTTTTCCACAAAAAGGCAATTCGAACTACCTACCTAATTATTTTATATTTGATATTTATTTTTACTGACATGAAACAATCTTAAAACTGCAATAGACATTGTCTTAAAAGCTATAAAAACAATATTTTAAAAACTTACAATGATATACATACACAGATATAAATAGATATACAACATAAGGCAGTGAAAACTTACAAATTGTATTACAATAACCGCCACTAGACCAACAGACCAACAACTGATTTGCCATAGTTTCAACAGACTCCGTGCCAGGATTTTATAGAATCGTCAAATTCTGTTATACTGTACAAGGCTTTTGTCTTGAGCCAGGTCTGTAAATCATTTTTGAATTTTTCCCTGGGCATGATCTGGCAACATATTGAATAACCTAACTCCAATCTGACCAAAGTGGGCTTGGGATTTTGCGAGTCTGACTTGTGGAACATCTATCTTATTTCTATTCCTTGTGTCATAAGAATGGACTTCGCTACGAGGATTAAGACTACTTAAATTATCCCTGACATGCAACAGACACTGCAAAATAAACATACTAGGCAAGGTCAATATTTTCAACTCAATGAAATGTTCTCTACAAGAAGTAAATTTACCAAGTCCCAACATTGTGCGCAAAGCTCTCTTTTGCCAGAGAAAGACTCTTTTTGCGTTGCATGAATTTCCCCACAATATTAAACGGTAATTTAAATTAGAATAAAAAAATGCATAATATGCCATCAACAAAACTTTCTTACACAAACAAGTTTTGAGTTTTTGCAGTAAAAATATTACTCTAGTTAGTTTGGAACACAAATAATCTGTGTGATGATCCCGATTCAATCTACTATCCAGAAGTATACCTGGCAATTTAACTGGTTCACTGTCCAGATTTTTCTGTAAATTGCTCACAGAGAAGAGTAGTCGCTCTGTTTTGTTAACATTGAGCTTTTTAGTAAACCAGAGTACAGATCTTTCCAACATGGTGTTGGTCAGTGCTTTAAAATCTTCCAAATTTCCACTGGCTGTAATCAACGTTGTATCATCTACTTATATAAAGCTAGACGGTAACACTGATTCACTGACAATAATTATTAGGCACTTCCCGTAATCGTACACCCCTCGACCTCATACTTGAATTAAAGCTCTCGACAAGAAACTTCTGGGAAAATTGCCAGAATTCAACATTTTTTAATTTTGGAAGCAATTTTTGGGCGGGAAAGATTTTTTAGATTTTTTCAATTTCTTCATTTTCCCACTTTGAGCACATTTAGTAAGAAAGCGGTAGGAGTTAGCAAAAAATGTTAAATACAAAAGTTGTAGAAAATTAAATTTCAAAGAAGAGATTTTCCATCAGATTCAAGATCCAATCATCCATTTAGCCACTATTCATCCGAGAAGGGAGGCTCCGCCCAAAGTCCTTAAAGCTAGACGATTTCACTGGTTCACTGACAATAATTATTAGGCACTTCCCGTAATCGTATCCCCCTCGACCTCATACTTAAATTAAAGCTCTCGACAAGAAACTTTTGGGAAAATTGCCAGAATTTAACATTTTTAAATTTTGGAAGCAATATTTTGGCGGGAAAGATTTTTTCGATTTTTTCAATTTCTTCATTTTCCCACAGAGCACATTTAGTAAGAAAACGGTAAGAGATAACAAAAAATTTTAAATACAAAATTTGTAGAAAATTAAATTTCAAAGAAGTGATTTTTCGTCAGATTTAAGACCCAATCATCACTTTAGCCGCTATTAATCCGAGAAGGAGCTCCGGCAAACAATCCTTCAAATTTCCCATGTTATTCTTATGGAGATAATGTTTAATGGGTTTGAGTCAGCTGCCAAATAAAACAGCTGATTTGTGCTTGGTCACCTACGTACAAACGAGCCAAAGATTAACGAGATTCTTTAGCGAATTTTCCAACTGCGAGCGAAGCGAAGCAGCCATCTGAGGCCGAAGGTCGAGGCGGGGTTGGG
>JAGFPH010005807.1:28026-73489 GCA_018207615.1 Philaenus spumarius
AATAATCCAGGATTTCGGGCAGAAATTCGTCTGCGCATATGGAAAAATAAAAAACTTTCTGGTCTGGCCTATGATCCTAATATAGTTTATAAAAATGAAATTGTTGGTATTATGAGTGAAAAATGTCGGTTTTGCCATGCTCTTTAAATGGAAAGGAGAGACACTTGGTATGTGCTGTAGTTCTGGTAAAGTACAGCTCGCCACTTTGCAACCTCCACCAGAACCACTATATAATTTACTTATTGGTGAACACCCTGAGCAAAGCCACTTCATTGATCGCATTAGACGGTACAACGGTTGCTTTCAGATGACATCTTTTGGTGCTAAACAGATTTTTGAAGATGGTTTTATGCCAACTTTTAAAGTGCAAGGCCAAGTTTATCACTTTTCAAATAGTGATTCACGCAGACAGAAAGTCTGCCAACGCTCACAGAGGTTGTTACAATGCTCCCACATCTAATGAGGTAGCTTTGGTAATAGTTGGACAGCAGTTCGAAAAGCGGGATATTGTCATTCAAAGCCACGATAATAAACTACAACGTATCAGTGAACTTCATAGATCCTATGATGCACTACAATATCCGCTTATGTTTTGCCACGGAGAAGATGGATATTGAATTGACATTTCACAATGTGATCCTACAACGAAACTTCCTTTGAACAAAAATGTATCTGCTGCCTGTTTTTATGCCTACAGAATTATGGAGAGGGAAGGAGAAAATAACTATTTGCTTTGTTATGGTGCTTTATTTAGTCAGTATTTAGTTGACATGTACGCCAAAATAGAGACGGAAAAATTGAATTATATCAGATATCATCAAAAAAGGCTTAGGGCAGATAACTATATTCATTTAAAAGACGCCATAGGAAGACAAGACGTTCAAGCAGATCAACTTGGAAAATTAGTAGTATTGCCATCATCTTTTACTGGAGGACCTCGGTATATGCATGAACGGGGTCAGGATGGAATGACTTACGTCCGACATTATGGAAGTTCAGATTTATTTATAACATTCACTTGCAATCCAAAATGGAAGGAGATTCAAGAATCATTGCTACCTGGGCAAAAACATTATCATCGTCCTGATATTATTGCAAGAGTTTTCAATCGTAAAGTAAAAGAGTTAACAGGTCTTTTGTTTAAAGGCCAACTGTTTGGAAAAGTTCGATGTCACATACGTATTCTGTTGAATGGCAAAAGCGAGGCTTGCCGCATGTTCACATATTGCTATGGTTGGAAGATAGAATTTCATCCAATATGATAGATAAATTCGTATGTGCTGAAATTCCAAACCCTGATGAAGATCTACTACTTTATGAGATAGTCAAGGCCAATATGATACATGGACCATGTGGCATTTTGAATAAAAGCTCTCCTTGCATGAAAGATGGGCGTTGCACTAAGTATTATCCGGCTATGCTTCTTCAAGAAACTCGAAGAGGTGAAGATGGATATCCAAAATATAAAAGACGATCGCCAGATGATGGAGGTTTTAAGGTGAACATAAAATCAGTAGATTTGGACAACCGATGGGTAGTACCTTATAACCCTGTTTTGTTACGTACTTTTAACGCCCATATTAATATAGAAATAACCAGCTCTGTAAAGTCTATAAAGTACGTTTGCAAATATATTACTAAAGGCAACGATCAAGCAGCATTTGCTAGGGAGAAAAAAACGAGATAGATGAAATAAAAATGTATGAAAGTGGTCGATATATAAGTAGTTCCGAAGCAGTTTGGAGAATTTTAGGATTTTCAATTCATGACAGGTATCCAGCTGTCACTCACCTTGATGTTCATCTAGAAAATGGACAACGTATTTACTTTACTGCGGATAATATAAATGAAAAACTTATTCATCAACCAACAACAACTCTTTTGGCCTTTTTCGAATTATGCCAAAATGACGAATTTGCTAAAACTCTACATTACTTACAAGTGCCTTCGTACTACGTATGGCAAAATAAAAAATTTGTTCGGCGTAAACGAGGAGAAGCTGTAGAAGGTTGGCCAGGAGTAAGAAAGGATCATGCTTTAGGTAGAGTATACACTATTCATCCCAATAACGTAGAGTGTTATCATCTCCGTCTTCTTCTTCATCACATTAGAGGCCCAACATCCTTTTCTTATTTAAAAACAGTAAATCATATTGAGTATCCTACTTTCCAAGCAACATGCAAGGCGCTCGGGTTATTAGAAGATGACCAGCAATGGGAGTTTACTTTAAAAGAAGCTGCAATAACACGATCACTTTTTAAAATGCGGGAACTATTTAGTGTAATGCTGGTATTTTGCCATCTCTCCAATGCATTGAGTCTGTGGAATAAATTTAAGGGTGATCTTTCAGAAGATATTATGAACCAATTGAACGGACAACATTTACAAAATAATCCATCAGTAGAGTAGTATACAATAGGTGTTTAGAGTTACTTGAAGATTCTGTTTTAGCTTTAGGTGGACTAAACATGAAATAATACGGTTTACCTAATCCAAAAAGATCTGGTGAAATTTTAGGAAACAAAGATTATGTGAGAGAAACTAATTATGATATTGTTGCTTTGAATGAAACTGTATTGAAAAACGAAGCGTCATTAACAGATGAACAACGGATCGTTTATGATCGAGTTTTAGACAGTGTTGAATCCAACTTAGGGAAAGTTTTCTTTTTAGATGCTCCTGGTGGAACTGGTAAAACTTTCCTCATTAACTTGCTTTTGGCTAAAGTGAGAAGCAGCCATAACAACGCTTTGGCAACAGCATCATCTGGTATTGCTGCTACATTATTGGATGGAGGAAAAACCGCACATTCAGCCTTTAAGCTGCCATTGAATCTAAATTATACCACAACCCCTTCAAGTAATATCAATAAACAATCAAATCTAGCAAAAATTTTACAGGATTGCAAACTGATTGTCTGGGATGAGAGCTCAATGTCACATAAAAAAGGCTTCGAAGCTTTGAGCAGATGTCTGCAAGACATAGAAACTCAAAGAATACTTTGATGGGTGGAGTAACAGTCTTTTAGCAGGAGACTTTCGTCAGACTTTACCAGTTGTACCGAGAGGAACTCGAGCCAATGAAGTCGAAGCTTGCATCAAGAGTTCATATCTATGGCCTCAAATAACGAAACTTTCGCTCACAAAAAATTTAAGAGTTTACTTAAGAGGAAATGTTACTGCTGTGCAGTTTTCTGAACTCCTGTTACAAATTGGAAACGGCCATTATCCAGGGTCAGAAGGAAAGATTAATTTGCCTACAGGATTAGGCACAGTAGTAAGTACTTTGGAAGACCTGATATCGAGAATATATCCCGACATTAAAAATCTCAAAGATAAATCGATTGACTGGCTATGCGAAAGAGCCATTTTGACTTTAAAAATGACACAACTTCTGAAATTAATAATATTTTATTAAATTCATTTCAATTCGAAAAAATGCAATATATGTATGTTGATTCAGCTTTAAAAGTTGATGATGCAGTACAATTTTCAACAGAGATCCTGAATTCTTTGAACCCGCCTGGATTTCCACCACATGTTTTAACGCTTAAAGTTAGTGCCCCTATTATGCTTTTGAGAAACCTTTGCCCTCCAAAACTGTGCAACGGTACACGTCTGCGTGTGACTGCCCTCCAGAAAAATCTTATTGAAGCAACAGTTATTACTGGAAGTGCCAAAGGTGAATCAGTTTTCATTCCACGCATACCTATGGTACCATCGGACTATCCATTTGACTTCAAAAGAATTCAATTTCCTGTTAAAGTGTGCTTCGCAATGACAATTATTAAGTCACAAGGACAATCATTAAAAAGAGCTGGAATTGATTTAAGAGAAGATTGTTTTTCACACGGACAATTATATGTTGGATGTTCCAGAACAAGTAGTCCATCAAGTTTAGTAATTCTGTCACCAGGAGGAAAAACATCTAACATAATTAAATTTAAACTTTAATATTGATTTATTTGTCTATTTTTAGGAAAATTTACATTTTTCATAAGTGTATATATTTTTTATGATTCTCATTTACATATTATTTTTAGTTTTATGTACATTTTTAAACTCAATTTTAAAAATATGTAAATGTTTTGTAGATGAGAATTCCCGTTGCAGCTTCACTTGCTATAGTTTGAATGTAAGAAATATATGATTAACACTTTTTAATAAATACTGTACTTTACTGAGTAAAAATTTATTTATAATCTTAAATAACTTCGACTTTTTTAAACTTGAAATTTTGACTTTTTTTAAACTCAAAAGAATTTTAAATTTAAAATTAATTATATCTAAATTAATGTTAGAAATTAAAATTATACATAAACAATATGCACTGGGTATAATTAGCATTTCCTAATTTCAATAATACTATTAAGATTGCGGGCGAAGCCGCGACGGGTAATGCTAGTTAGAGTATAGAATAATAGCACAGATCAGCTGATTATAACAGCACATGTTTTATTATCATAACATGGTTTGTTTATGTTGTAATTTACTTAATAATTGAAGTATGTTTAATTTTGCTGTTGCTTAATTATGTTTTTCTGTTTATAGTTATGGAGGTGAAACGTATAAATGATGATGAAAATCGCCTTTTTAGATGTGTTTCTTACGTTTTATATGGGACTCAATCCTTCAATTTAAACGAAATTTATTTAATTAAATCAATCTATTAAATCAGGTAACACTAGGCCTACTCCTAACTTGCGAAATATTATTACGGGTAACCTAGTGTTTCCATTAACTTCAAACTTTGAAGCAATTATTTTTATTTATATATTTTATTTTATGTTTTTATTAAAGTAAAGACCTGAGCCTTGCTGGTTCTTTAAATATTTATTATAACTGCTGTTATACAAATGTACGAAATAATTTGATTTGAACATATAACATTATTTAGCTTTGGGGTTATTATTAATCCTACACCTTTATTTTATAAAGAAAACATAACACGATTAAGTGTATAGAAGGTCCAACGGGGTTAGCGTGCGGAGCAAGCAGGGGTTTCCCCTAGTATTAGATACGACTGTATTTAAAAACGACATTAAGTGTCTGCTCCAGTAAACGAGAAAGCAACCGGAAACTCAAGAGCTTCTCACTATATCCCTATCTAAACGGTGCAATTTCTTGCAGCTGAGCGCTTTGACACTGCCTCATTTCAAACAATTTTTAAATCCATCATTTGTAATTGAGTGTTGAAAAAAAAACTGAATATTCTATATAAAATTTCGGATCCGGCTTGCAAATTATTTTTCATTGTTAATTTTTTATTGTGTTAGGAAAAAAAATTAAACTTTGTACTTTCAAAATGTCAATTACATTAAAAGTCATAAACATTTTCAAAAAATGTAAATTGCAAAAACGATGTGTATTGTGACTGTGCTTAAAATGAGACCTTGCAAATAATTTTATGATAAAAAATAAACGAAATAAATGGTTTGAAATTTAACATTGCTCTTATGGGATAAAAATCCAAGATGGCCGCCACTACAGCAGACCCTTAAACGTTTCACAGCAATGTGATACCAACTTCAACTTGGTAAACTTCGTTCTATTTTATAAACTGTGAAACCTTTCTCCACCAAATTATAAACTTCGCTCATTACTCCGTAGCCCCAGGACAGGACTGCGCACTCTATCGGACGTTGCTTCCACCTTTGGTGTTTGAACTTGTCAAAGGGTTTAGTCACTTCCCTCCAGCGGGGAATGTTGATAATTAATTATCAGCACTGAAATGTTGTTTAAAAAGTGTTTTATAAATTTCAATCTACTCAGTTTTAATGTTTGCGATATTGTATTTTAGGTTAGTGGTTCAAACTAAACTGAATTTTTTGCGATTACGTTCTATAAATAACCCTGTTAGTAATTGTCATGATAATTAATTGTGTTTGGTAATCATTTATATCTCTATATACAAGCGGTAGCGACCTCATTTCAACTCCTACATTGTAGTAATTGTAATGTCTAAACACTCCTGGCAATTTATGGATAAAATGTATTTATTGAATACGGTCGAATAGTTTTTGAGTCTAGACTATAGAAGACAAAAAAAAAACAAAGAAACATTCATCTTTAATAAATATAAATTGAAATAACTTCCTACAAGCTATAGGAAAGCCAAAATTGTGTAATGTTATTCTTATAAGTGACTACCTGATCCGTACGGCGTTGCCCGTGGTGGTTGGTATTTTCAGTCTTTTTAACGTAATTGTATTCTTTTTAAGTGTTCAGTCAGTGAGTGGTATTTGGCTTTTATATATATAGATCTTAAATAATAAAAGCACTATTGCCATAATAATAAAAGATCTGAAATTATGATTTTAGTAACTTTGATCCCCCAAACCCCTCATAAAATTTCGAAATGTTTCATACCCTTTCTTATTGAACACCTATGGCCCTAGAGGAAGCTACATACCAAATTCCATTCCAACCTGTTCGGTAGTTTTGGAGAAATCGTGATTTAATAAATTTGATCCCCCAAATCACCCCTAAAATTTCTAATTTTTTAAAACTCTTTCTTAGCGATCGCCTATGGCCCTAGAGGAAGCTACATACCAAATTTCATTCCAATCCGTTCGGTAGTTTTGAAGAAGTCATTTTTTCATAACTTTGATCCCCCCAAACCCCACTAAAATTTCGAATTTTTGAGAAATCGTGATGAGTGATTCAGTGATTGAGTGAGTGGTATTTCGCTTATATATATATATATACGTATGTATATACTCAAATCAAGCCAAAGAGGATTGCCGGGTCCACTAGTTATTAATAGATTTTATGACGTCATGCGTTTTTTTTCAGAAACGATTTAAAGGTAGGTCTAACCTAGATTTTAAATATATTCTTCTCAAACTTGGGAAGAATTCTACTTGCTTTGCAGGCAACACCTCTCCCCCACTCCAACGAGAACGGAATATACTCATACTTAAGGGGGCGCTTACCCTGCCGCCATATTGAATCTGATTCCCCATAATAGCAATGCTACAGAATAAGTCATTTTTTTCCGTTATTTCGTGGAATAAATTTAAAATTTTGGTTTCATTTTGAAGTACTATCATATGCGGATGTTGATTGCCGAATACATTTTCAAAACCCGTGTTATTGTTTTCATAAACGTATGATATAATTAGTAAAAAATAGTAAACTTTATTAATTTTTTACTCAGTTGCAAAAAGAGATATTGCAAAAAACTTTAGCAATCAACACCCACAATCTATTTAACTTTAAGAAAAAAAATACAGCTTTCGTTTTTTGCCAAAAACAACACAAAAATATGCTTAATAGTGAAGGTATGTTTTGGTTATTTAACATTGAAATTGGTACCCAACTTCGCCGTTTTGAATGTAGAGAGCCGAGCCTTAAATCGTTGGTGAAGACTTTAGTTCAAAAAGTTCAAGATTTTAAATATACGATTCACGGTTTTATAACGCAGGTTAGTGAAGAACACTACTTCCAAAAGTCAAAACAATTGAAAAATATAACGAATAAAATTAAAAAATTGTTTATCTTTCTTTGTATCTAATTTTATCAATTTTACCTGTTATTACCAAACTGTGTAACGCATCTTTAGAAAACAGCACATTTCCAAATTTGTGGAAATGTGCTTTGGTCCGCCCTATTAACAAAATATTTGAACCTTCAGGTCCATCGGATTTTAGGCCTATAAGTATACTACCATCCCTGTCCAAATGTTTAGAGCGAATAGTCCATCAGCAGTTGACGGAATACTTAGAAGATAATAATCTTCTTAGTCCATTTCAGTCGGGCTTTCGGACTGGTAATAGCACTGCGACAGCACTTATATGTGTATCTGATGACATTCGATTAGCAATGGACCGTAGAGAGGCTACAATATTAACTTTATTCGATTTCTCTAAAGCTTTTGACTGTGTTAACCATTCTCTATTGTTTCTAAAACTGGAAAAAATTGGACTATCACACCAAGCCATAACTTGGGTCAAATCGTATTTGTCTGGAAGGAGGCAGCGTGTTTGTGATGGTGAAGAAATGTCTGCTTGGGAGGCTGTGACTCGCGGAGTTCCACAGGGATCCGTTTTAGGTCCTTTATTATTTAGTATATATATTGACGACATTAGTACTAGACTAAAATACTGTATGCTTCACTTGTACGCTGATGATCTGCAGATATATCTACATTTTAAAGTTAATGACATTGGCAGTGCAGTTGAGCATATGACATATGACATTAAAAGTATTTGCCTATGGGCTGAAGAGCATGACTTACGACTCAACAGATCAAAGACGCAACCTATTATTATAGGCTACTCCCGACTGTTGAACACAATAGACTTGGACAATCTCCCAAAACTTAAAATTGAAGGTGAAATATTAGAATATCGTAAGAGTGTTAGAAATCTGGGACTGACAATCAACGACAGACTAAACTGGACCGATTATGTAACTGAGACGTGCAATAAAGTGTTTGCAGGTATTCATTCTTTAAAAAAAATGAAAGACTTTTTGCCATTACATATTAGAATACTCTTAGTTAAATCATAAATTTTGCCTTATTTTGCCTACTGTGACACTGTAGTAAGTGACATGACTGTGGAATTGGCTAATAAACTCCAACGCGCTCAAAATTATTGTATACGATTTATTTTTGATTTAAAACGTGATGATCATGTCAGTCCATATTATAAACAATTACATCTTTTAAAACTTGATGAATTTATATCTTTTCATATTTTAACTACATTGCATGCTGTCCTACAGACTAGAGTGCCGACTTACTTGGCAAATAAGTTTGTATTTGCCTCAGATATAAGTACAAAAAGTACAAGAAAGGGGTCGACAATGCTAATAATTCCCAAGCACAGAACTGTAATGTATAATAAATCTTTTACCGTAACGGCATGTCGCTTGTGGAATTCGTTACCAGATCCCCTTAAAACCATACATAGCCGTGCTCAATTTTCAAAATCACTAAAACTGCATTTCTTAAATGGTTTGGACGTGGACTGATCTTCGCTCGGGGTGTGTAGGAAAGGAATTCGTTTATTTTAATTGTATGATATGTATGAATGTGAGTGTGAATGTATTTTCTTGTTAATAAATATATTTAAATTCTTATATGTTGTTATATATGTATATATTTAAATGTTTATAATTAGGTTATATTTTTAGTAATCTTTATTAGTTAAGGATTTTATTTCTTATTTTTAATATTATTATCCAAATTAGTATGTATTTTTGTTTGATGCAAAGTTCTTTTGTCTTTAGTTAAATCAATATTATTTGTTTTGTTTTAGGCTTAAGTTTTATTGTTCTTGTTTTTGTTTACCGAATGTACATGGGTTAAGTGGAAGAGAGGACCTGATGGTCCTAACTTCGCCCAGAAATAAAGGCTATATCTATCTAACTATCTATCTATCTATCTTCTTGTACCTTAACGTAATGGAAGCTTCCCGTTTTTATCACCAGAATATTATTTAAAGTTTTCTACTCGCTGTTGTTAAAATTGCAATCTAAGTAATTTATGTCTAAAAGTAAAAATAAAATTCAATTCTCACAAAAATACGTTATTTCTCAAAATCGGTTCGACGACAAAGTCGTCATCTTTAGTGGCACATGAGCTACAACTAAATTATTAGCTCATGTGTCACTGAAGATGGCGACTTTGTCGTTGAAACGCGTTTGAGAAACAAACGTAATTTTTTTTGAGAATTGTGTTCTGTAGGCTGTTTTATTTTTACTTTCAGAAATAATACTTTCACGAGTAAAACTCGATTAAATTGTTTGCACCTCAACCTACAAGCCCGACGCATGCGCTGTTTCGTTCCGCTCGCAGCTCGCACCTCGACCTTGAGACAATTAAAATCTAGTCCAAATTTGGTACGCACGTAAGTTTTCTAAGTAGGTTGGACGATTCGTAACTTATTAATACGTACTTATAAATACAAAAATTGTTAAATAAAACTACCCCATTTAAATCGTTACTAGATCTTAACCTTAACTTGACAATCTATTTAACTTTCAGCTAAGTCTAACAACCATTACAAGATTGCGTGACGTCATTTCAGTCTTGAGATTGAAAGGAAACTTGCAAGTGTTTAATGTACCTAGTGATGAGTAATTATATATTAAAAGCTGTACTACGAAGCCCTTAGTACCGTCACTCATTCTAAGCTTATAATTGCCTTAGAACGTATGTACTGTATTTACATTTTGTATAAGGTATATTAACCATATTAAATACACACCAGGGTAACACAAGAAGATAAAAATGTGTACCTCTTTTCTTAAACCTATTAATTATATTTCAATAGAAAAGATGAGCTGTTGTAGTGACTATGGTAAGAACTAATTTCGGGAGTAGTCAATGAGAACAATTTGGGGTGTCATTAAATTTGTATATATATAAATACTAGTTGGCCCCAGGACTATTAGCCCTGAGTTGGCCCGATCCGGCTTTGCACTGATAGACAAATCAAATCAAAGTTAAATGTATATTGACAAAGAATATACATCAATAAATATATCTCGCTATTTATTTCTTATGGGCATTTATAGTAACTTTGACCCCCCAAATCCTCCTAAAATTTCGAGTTTTTTAAAACCTTTCTTAGCAAGCACCTATAGTAAGCTACATACCAAAATGCATTCCAATCCGTTCGGTAGTTTTGGAGAAATCGTGATTTAGTAACTTTGACTCCCCTCCCCCCCTAAGATTTCGAATTTTTTGAAACAATTTCTTAGCGAGCACCAAGGGACCTAGAGGAAGATACATACTAAATTTAATTCCAATCCGATTGGTAGTTTTGGAGAAATCGTGATTTAGTAACTTTGACCCCCCCAAACCCCCCCTAAAATTTGAATTTTTTGAAACCCTTTCCTAATGAGCACCTTTGCCCCTAGAGGAAGCTACATACCAAATTTTGTTCCAATCACTTCAGTAGATTTTGAGAAATCGTGATCAGTGAATCAGTGGGTTTTGGCTGTTATATATATATAGATGTATATACATATATATTTACGTATGTGTTCCTATTCCATCAACCGGAAGCATGTTTTTTGACCGGAGGTTACAATGTTTTGAGATTTTTCTTACTACAAAGAATTTTTTTTGTGGTGTTACTTAAGAAAAATAAATGTAGGGCATTGTTCTGCACGTTTTGTTTCTTTACTCGACCATATAGCCAGCCAGGTTCGAAAAAACTCGGTCAAAACCTAAAATACCATTAAAGTACCAGGTTCAAATCTACGTAGTGACTCGAAGCCGAAGCGAGTGGGCCGGGCAGGTTGCTGATGTGTAAACAAATTCAAGTTATATATTTCGTACAACCTGGCTGCTGTTCAGCGCCTTCGTGAGTAGACCAATTTCCCAAATAGTTGGTTGAAACCCTGAAACATATAAATCTAATTTTGGAAATTCGTGCAACTCACGTCAGCGATTCAGCTGCTAGATCAAATTATTTGTATTACGTACAATCGTTGTACTATATGTTTTTTGGTGTTATTTAAATTCAGTAGTTTGTGAGTAGACTTATAATTAGGCTGAAGATGTTGCCTGATCTAGTGAAACATGTGGTCACTAAATACTTCGCTCCACATTCCAAACTTTACATTTAATTATAAAATTGTTACGAATTAAAACATTTTGTTCTATTACTGTATTGTATAATTTAGTTAGCTAGCTAGGTGGAAACTAGTTTTAATCGAATAAACTACAGAAAACATCGCTGGCAGTTAAATTAAATTAACAACTAAATAAAATATTGTTCTACAAGCGTAGGAAATATAATTCTGAAGAGCATATTTTTCCACCCAGTAATTCAGACAAGCATCAATATTTGTATTCGATGCTTCTTCGTCAGTTCATACTGAAACAAACTCAGATACAATATTTGTAGCAATAACGAATTCAACTCGGCTTTACGGATCATTTCCTGCAGAATATTGAACGGGAAGTAACAAAAGGAAAGGAAAGTAAACCACTATTTCAGGGAGTGGGTTTTAGAAGTGGATTTTAAAAATGAGGAACTGTTACTTCAAATTATTCCTTGTGGGAGATGTTTGAACTTAAAAGCATTTCTAAACACAATGCAAGTTTCTAAATCCATCGGGATTACAGATACCGGCGCGACTGCTGGCTGTTGAGCAAACCGCTACTAACCTGAGTAAAAACATCAGTACCCGGTACATCTCTGTGTAACACGTTCACTGCTAAGGGCGAACATGTGAGCTTGACACTGAACAATATGAGAAGCGGCCGATGCACAGTGCATTGCGTGCTTCGCACTCCAACCCCCGTATTTTCAATACACAGAGCATTGGGTGCTTCGCACGCCAACCCCCCCGTATCGAGAGTATTTTTAATACAGAATACAGTGTGTGCTTCGCACGCCAACTCCCGTTCTGGGAGAATTTGTAATACACAGAACATTGCGTGTTTCGCACGCCAATTTTAAGCCTATGGTGCTATGGACGCACATGCACGTCCACTTTACAATATTAGTGATTTTTACGTGGAAAGGTTCAAAAATAAAACATAAAGTAATCTCTACTCATTTAGACTATAGATATAAAAAAAGGTCAGCTCCTAGCAAAATTTGGAAATACGAAATTTGCTTAGCAGTGAACGTGTTAAGGAGTACCCTCCCCTCCTTCGGTAAAATGAGTTCGGGGATATTTTTGACCTTCCCAAGAAAACGTTTAAAATTTGTGAAGCCAATTTGGCTGTTCAGGTGAAATATCAACCCACACAGCATTGAGTCTGTACCTCTACACCGTCAGTGAACACACCTTACCTATAAGACTCCTACACCCAATTCCACGTTCACCGTGCAGTACAGAGCGCCCATAAGTCATGTAAAGCTACGGCTATACTTGTATAATCAGATCAGATCAGATCGAAGCCGAATTTTTCCGTAGGTATTCTTTCTGTGTATTTAAATAGGGGGTGGCTAAATCTATACGATCAGATCAGATCAGAGCCGAATATTTTCCATACTCTGAAAGCAAACCGGAACGGTCGGCTCTGCGCGGATCTGATAGATATAGCCACCCCTCCCGATCGCTCCCGATCAGAAAGAACGTTCGGTGTCTTTCGTCAACAATCGGGACAGTTCGTGATGAAAAAAGGTGATGAAATTCTCCAAATAACTGGAAAAATCAAGTAAATAATCATTAAACATGGTAAATTTGTATCAAAGGCAGTGGCATTTAAAAAATAGTTAATTCTTTTAAATAAAATAATTTTTTGTATAAAAAGTTTTTTACTAAATTACAATTTTAAGCTCAAATACAAAATAGCCTAGGTTAATACTAATAAAACACAAATGTACAAAGTGTACCCTGAACTTTCTAAATGTAGTGAAAAAGCTAACCAACCTTCCCTAACTTATCTGCCTACCAGTATGTATATAAAAAAAAGACATTTTAAGAAACTGTCTATGTGGAAAAGGTATCTTTATAATTAAATGACTCAAATTTAAAAACATCATACAAAAAATAACAGTGATACAGTAAAATATATGTATCAGACTTTGTATATATGTCATAGTTTTAATAAATTAGATATAACATAGCATCAAACTCAGTAATATACTTTTATATGCAGATTACTTGAAGTGTTAAAAATTTACCAAAGGACTCGGTTGTTACAAGCTACAAAACAATATTGACTCTTTGATGTTGGAGTAGGACCTAAAACTTCATATTTCTAAGTCTTTATAAATTTCATCCGTAGGAAACAGTGATAATTTTAACCTTGGTTTTTATTATGAAATTGGCAATACTTAATTGCCATACGTAATACTGGACTAATCACTACAGACGCATATTTCGTTTTATTTTTTGTTTTTAATTACGTTGCTTCAACTGACAAAAACAACTACAACTTGTTTATTATAATGCTTTTCAAAATTATTTCCCTATGCAAAATTTAAGTTTAACAATATTTTTTTTTTTTAAATTCTTCGTCGGTGTCCGAGCTAGAAGATTTTGCAATATACGATAGTTGTTGCAGTAACAGCAAATTCAGACTGATGGTGAGGTGGAATGCGCGCGCATCCTTCCGACACATGTCGGGACGTTGCGAATCTGATAGATTTAGCCACTCCATCGGAATTCCGCGACACACCGGAAAATTCGGCTCCGTTCTGATCTGATCGTGCAAGTGTAGCCGTAGCTTTATCCTTACAACAGTCGTAGAGATAATAGCCAACTAAAAAACATCAACTCCCATGCTACGCTCGGTCAGTTGACGCAACCCGCATGACAATAAACGTGATGTTCTATTCTGCCGTAAGACCTGTACTGCACGGTGAACGTGGAATCGAGTGTAAAGGCAGCACCAAGTAGTGACCCAGCAGCTCATGCTTGAACTCTTGTAAAAAATAAAATAAGTATATGTAAAATCAAACAGAACATAACATTTAAAACATATTTTAGTGCTAATCTCTTTAAAGAAAAATACCTGACTATAAGTAATAATGTACATATTTTCCTTTCCCTTGGAGCTAGGGGGGGGGGGGGGGGGCCCCCTCTGCCCATAATTATGGGCGCCCGTGGTGGGAGATATTTCAACTTAAAAGCATTTCTAAACAAAATGCAAGTTTCTAAATCCATCGGGATTGTTTAATGGACGCATTTTAACACTGAAAGGTGGTTTCGGGAGTCTATTTTGTTCTCACTTGATCAATTTCAATATGTGAGTAATATACGTGCGATAGTCAAATAATTCGATAACACAGCTGAACCGTTGACGTAGCTCCTACTCACGAAGGAGCTGAATAGCTGCCTTGTGTACGAAATACATATTAGCAAAATTTGTTGGCGCCTCAGCCTCCAACTTCGATTCATGCGCTGCTTCGTTCCGCTCGTAGCCGGATAACGCACTTTGCGAGTTTGCACCTAAAAATTGCAGTTTCGGATTATTTGCTTCGCTCGCAGGGTGCAAACTCGGCCATCAGAATCGGATCGGTAAAAGCGTAGTATCCATTTCACACCAAATCCAAGGCTGGTATACAGCTTAAACTTACTAACAGATAAATATATAATAAATGTAAGCGTGGTATGGACTTGAGTGCCGCTATAATTCCGTTACCCACCCCAGCGTCAGCATTGGTGTTATATAGTATGGTAGCCTTCAATCATCCATCGGTGAAGGTTTTGGTTTGGAACTGTAGGGGATTTACATGCGAAATGGGGCCTAAAAGAACGCACCAAAACAATGTACTTTTTGATTAGTAACTGGTAATCAAATGCCTAAGTGGCCGAAAATGTTTACAGAATTTTCTAGAATAGCCTATTCCACAATTTTGCAAACAGTATTTTCCAGATTTTTCTAGAACATTCCACAATGTTCCAGACAGAATGTTAAAGAATGATGGAGAATGTTCCAGACAGAATATTCTAGAATGAATGAAGCCTCTACATTCAAGCATGTCAATTAGACCTGTATAGATGCTCGAAAAAAGGTTTTGAAAATTTTGACAAACATACCACCTTTTGGCCAAAAAAACCCCAACAAATCAGTTATTATTTTTTTAGAAAAAAAAACCGCTCTAACAATTTTGATACAATTTGGCTTATTGTAGCCCTTAATGTACCGTACAATATTATTATTCTCGTTTAGCTAATAACAATAATAAGTGACTTTTAGAGGTTTTTGTCCAAAAAGGGGGTTGTTTTTCAAAATTTTTCAATACCGTTTTTCGTGCATCTATACAGGCCTAATTGAAATGTTTGGAACAAATTTGTTTGAAATCGATCAAATAGTTTTCTCTCAGCTAATAATAATAATATTTATTAGTTACTCTTCAACTTTAATGTATCCCCTTTCCTACTTTAATATAATTATGAAGTCACAGTGAACGAGTTAATAATTTAAATATGTTTGTGAGAAAGTAATTGCCAGATTCTGGTACCATTTATTTCTATTGTGCAGGATCCACCAGGGTGCCGGGCAGGGTCACACACAGGGCCGTAGTTCCCTGCAAATTATTTAAATATTTGTTAAATTTATCACCATTCATAAACTAAACAAAACAAACATTATTTTTTTGTTCATTGACACGTTTTAAGTTTTTTTGTTCAATATGTTTATACGATTCACACGCGTATATCATTTCACCGAAACTAATTGCAAACATTCACTTGCGCTGAGTTTAATCACGCGGATTAATTAGTGCGATCCAAACATCAATGTTTATTTGTCGGACTGTGAAGCTATCAACTCAGTAAATGAAACAATAATATTCCAGTTTGTAACACCCCTCAGCGCACTGAATTTATAGCTCATTGTTGCACAATGGATAATTCAGAAATATCTATCACCATATCCGACAATAACAACAGAGACAATGCCGGCTGAAATTTATTAAATGTGTAATTTTAAAGTGTGGTTTGTTCAAACATAATTTTTAAAATCCGAGAAGCTAGATCATTTGAAATATCGAAATCTAAATTTCAATTCCAATTTATGTAAAAATGACGGGTTTATCAAAAATACGAAAAAAAAAACTCTAATTCAATTATGTATGAAATCTGAAAACATAATAACACAAAATAATAGTGTTACGGATGAGACTTTCTTCTCTACTATAGGGTTTAGATTAAATGAAACAGCATCATCAAGCCACGATGGTTCAGTTATGCATCATCATCAAAACATGGTTTAGTATCAGCGAATTTCCATAGGAAAAATGAGCTATCGCAGTGGTCCTTATGGTAAGACCCAAGGTCGGGAGTAGCAAATGAGCACCGATCATGGTCCCCAGAACACGTTTTGGGTGTCATTAAAAATCATATATGTACATATGTGTTCGCAATCTAGCGGCCGCATTTTAAGTCCGATTTGGTTCAAATTTGGTTCAAACGTTGGTTGTCTACATCGCTCGGACTGGTTCGTTAGCAAAAAAATCCAACAATCGGAAGCACGTTTTTTGACCGGAAGTAAAAATTTTTTTAGATTTTCCTACAAGAATGAATTTGTGTTTGAGTTTTTTCTACAAATATAATCGCACTATGTTATTATGCACATTTTGTTTTTTGCGCGACATTATAGCTCGCTTGGTTCCCTCAAACTAGATCGAAACGTAAAATACAATAAAAGTACACGGTTCAAAGCCATGTGGTGGATTTTACCATGGGGTTGGCGTGCGAAGCACGCAATGCATTGTGTGTTGAAGATACTCCCAATGCGGGGGTTGGCGTGCGAAGCACGCAATGCATTGTGTATTGAATATACTCCCAATACGGGGGTTGGCGTGCGAAGCACGCAATGCATTGTGTATTAAAGATACTCCCAGGTATACGAAGGATAATAAACGCATACGTAACCACAATATTGGGATGTTTCGCATACCTTTACTAAGATATTTATGTATATAAAGGGTGTTTCGTAATGACGCAGCAATATTCTAAAATTTAATAGAGCACATAAGAACGTGAAAAAAGTCAATTAAACATGTGCCCGGTAACGCTTTGTTTTGCCCATAGCCGCCATTTTGTTTTGTTCACGAAATAATTTTTATCTAGAGAACTGTTTGACAGATTGAGTTCAATCTTGGCATGACGTTTAACCTAATAGTGATATAGCTATATAATAAAAATGAATTGCTGTTCCTTTGTAAGCGCATCACTTGAGAACGGCTGGACCAATTTGGCTATTTTTTGTTTTAAAATGTTCGTAATAGTCCGAACTAGGTTTTTATATAAAGAAAATTTGAAAAGTTTCCCGAAAAAGTTTCAAGTTTGGAAAAAACTAAACAGCCTCTTTTGTATGAACTCAAAAGCATAGCGCACAAAAACAGCTGTTCGTATAAAAAGTCTAGCAACACAAATTCATGTTTGTTTACATTCATTACCATAGCAACTTTACTTATCAATTTATTATTCTTCAAAACCAACAGCTGTTTTAGGTTAGATTGACCAACTTAAAGCAAACAAAAACAAAAATCAACTAATGGTTATTATAATTTAATTTAATTCAAACATTGGTTGTTACATATTCTATATAAAACAGCTGATTTGATTGAGTAAAAAAATGAACATATTTTTAGGTTAGGCCTATAATGAACCAAAACACGTTTATTTGCAACCAATTGGGCTAATTTAAAATCAGGTTTTTTACAATTCTTCACAACTATCAGTTTCTTTACTTTCTCCCATTATACCATAGTATATGGAGAAAGTATTGTATTCGTCAAAATTTTCGAGTTTGAGTTTTTGGTGGAAATATCCGTTTTGAGTCCCTGTAAACCTAAAAATGTGGTTTTCGGAGTGATGTCTGTGTGTGTGTCTGTGTGTCTGTGTGTCTGTGTGGATGCTATCAGACCTAGAGCCTAAACCAGTCGTCCGATTTTGATGAAATTTGGTATGGAGGTACTAATCCACGGTATCTCCAGGCGATTTTTTCATTTTTGTGAATTTTTAATTTTTAAGGGTAATTTTCCCATAAAAACCCTTAAAATAACGGAAAATTCAACTTTTCTCAAAAACTGCTCTAACGATTTTGATTAAAATTTTATAGTTTATTAGGGACATAAAGTACTATAAACTGTAAAATTTTAATCAAAATCGTTCAAGCCGTTTTTGAGAAAAGTTAGTTTTTCCGTTATTTTATGGATTTTTATGGGCAAATTACTCTTAAAAATAAAAAAATAAAAAAAATTGGTATTTCGAATTATTATTCTACTGATGAAAAGGTAGAGTATGTAGAGAGAAAGTATGTGTCAGTTTCCTGATACCGTTTATTTAGATTTGGTAATAGCAGACAAAGGTTTACTATATTGTCTTTAGGCCTAAAGGTTTACAAAATTGTAATCTAAATTTGTTTAGTACATTCTTAAGTGGTATAAAAATCGTTTTGCAATTCGATTACCTAAGTCCATGTAATGAAATGGAATAACTACCCTTTAAATTAAATCAAGCAATAGCGAAGCATTGCTGGGTTCACTAGTTTGAAATAAAATAAGCGATTATGACCAATCATGCTTTTCAAAATTGTGAGTATTTGAAAATTTCAAACCTGAATTACCCCAAAACCGTGTATTTTAACAAAACTTTTCAAGACTTTATTTTTAGCCCTTTTTATTCTGTTTTATGTGAGTCCTATGAAAATCATAATAATTATGCTTCCGATTTTTTTGATTGAAGAAGTTACAGGCAAAATTAAAATGAAAATTAAATCTAATTATGAGTTATTAGTGGTCGTTCATTAATATTAAGCGTTTGAACTTGAATGCGTATTATTTAAGAAATTAAAATAAATTTTATCTTTATTTGGTTCGTAAAGCCAGGAAAGAATTAACATAAATTCTTACTCTGCTACATCTTACCTGTGCTCCTTGTACGACGTCAATGAAGAGGAAGACACATGACAGTTGCATGACATGTGTTCCATAATTAATTAATTTAGAAACATATTTTCGGAAAGAATGTGCTGTCTGCACAGGAATTAATAAAATACTTAAATAGAAGACATTGGACTAAAATAAGTAAATTTTGCAACGAAGCCTGGTCATATAGCTTTATTTTAAGCAATAAGTATAATTATCAAGTAATCCTTATTAGCGAATTTCCATAGGAAAAATGAGCTATTGCAGTGACCCTTATGGTGAGACCCAAGGTCGGGAGAAGCAAATGAGCACCGATCACGGTCCCCAGAACACGTTTTGGGGTGTCATTAAAATGCACATATATATATATATATACTAGGGGAGACCCCTGCGTGCTCCGCACGCCAACCCCTAATGGAACCTTACAAAAACATATGTTATGTTTTATTTATAATAAAGGTGTAGGATTAATAATAACCTCAAAACTAAGATGGTAAATAATGTTAAATGTTCAAATTAAATTATTTCTCATATTTTATAAAAGCAGTTATAACAATGGTTAAAAGAACCACCAAGGATCAGGTCTACACTTTAAAACATTAACCTAAAAGCTAGAAATTCAAAAATAATTGCTTCAAATTTTCAAATCAGCTGTTAATGGAAATATTGGAACAAACAGCTATATTATCTGTTCTTTTATTCAATTTATTGTTATGGTAATAAATGTAAATACATGTGTTGGTTTATCGTTCTAGGCCTAACCTAACAATTTTTTCCGACTAAATTTACAAATATTGAAATAAAAAAAGGTTTTTATCGAAATGAACTACAGCCTATGTTACTCAGGTAAAGTGTAGCTTTTTATCAGTAAAACTATTTTTTTCAATCAGTTCAGTAGTGCCAGAGATTACCCACTACATACAAACAAACAAACAAACTTTAACTCTTTATGATATTAGTATAAATGTATGAAGAGTTAATAGAACAGCCATACAACCTTCCAAAAATCACACTTATAAGGTTTCTATATGTGTGTGTCAACGTGTATCTTTTATAGGTTAATAAGTAGCAGATTTTATTTAAAAATATAATTTACTTTAACTGTCATATTATTTTACAGAACAGCTGTTTTAAAATGTTTTAATATAAACAGCTGTTTTATGTTTTTAAATTCTCATGTATTTCTTATGGGGATTTTTCGTTTTTCAGGGATCTAAAAAACCCATTAGTTTTTAATTTTAGAAAAAACTTATATTTTTCCCTCGTTCCTTGAATCGATACCTTTAATTTGACACCTCTCCCATCATCCTCCGATTTACCGAATTCTCACAATTTTGAATCTAAAATTTTGCTTACAGAATTATATATAAGGATATGAATATATGTGTTCGCAATCTAGCGGCCGCATTTTAAGTCCGATTTGGTTCAAATTTGGTACAAACGTTTGTTGTCTACGTCGATCGGACCGGTTCGTTAGCCAAAAAATCCAACAACCGGAAGTAATTTTTTTGACCGGAAGTAACTATTTTTTGAGATTTTGACTAGGAGAATGAAATTGTTTTAGAGTTTTTTCTAAAAATGCAAATGTAGGATGTTATTCTGATCATTTCGATTTTTTTACGCGACCTTATAGCTCGCTTGGTTCCCCTAAAATCGACAAAAACGTAAAATACCATAAGAGTACCCGGTTCGAAGCCAAGTGGTGCAAACTCGCGAGGCCACTAGAGGAAACAAATTCTACTAATATATTGCGTACACACAGACAGCTGTTCAACGCCTTCGTGAGTAGACCTATTTCCCAAATTGTTGGTTGAAACCCTAAAACATAGGCATATAAACTTGATTTTGGAAATTTGCTCACCTCACGTCAGCGGTCCAGCTGCGTGGTCGAATTATATTATTTCTCAAAGGTGTTTTTTTATAGCTAGCGATATACCCCTTTATTCTTCATCAAAATTAATTATTCAAGCATCATTTTAAAACTTATGTTCCCCGCTATTGACGAAAAATAGACAAACAGGTTAAAATTCATATTTTCGCCATAAAAAAATTATTTAAACAACTTTAATATTATACTTCATTTGGTGAGTAATGAAAGGCGCCATCTATTAACAATCTGTTTAACTAACATGACAGCTGTCATGTTCAGTATGCAAGTGTAATCTATCACGCAACTCAATCGGAATAAATCAACGTAAAGCGTTATACATTTCTATAAACTGTTATTTATAAACCAACGTAAATAAATAATCATAATTAACTGTAAATATAAGCGAGCTTGACTCTTGAGAAATATTATTTCTAAAAGTAAAAATAAAAATACAGAACACAATTCTCTAAAAAAATACGTTTACTGGTCAAACGCGTTTCAACGACAAAGTCGTCATCTTCAGTGACACATGAGCTGCAACTAAATTATAACTCAGTTATAGCTCAAGTTATAGCTCAGTTAAGAACGCGTTCAGCTTTGTCGTTGAAAAGCGTTTGACCAATACACGTATTTTTTTGTGAGAATTGTGTTCTGTATTTTTTTCTTTTACTTTTAGATATAATTAACTGAATTAAATCAACGTATTAAACCAGGTAAGTGTAGGCCTACTCCCAACTTTCGAAATATTCTCATGGGTTAGCTAGTTCATGTTTATTATGGTCATTTAAAAATTCGTTTTTCTTTTTGAACTGTTACATTCTATTAGCCCGTTGGCCACTTTCGCTTGACTATGTTTCTGAAATCTTTTTGCGTAGACACAAGTCAGAGCGTGAAGAGGGAATAGGCGATACATAGTATATATAGACAAGTAAGCTCGTGGAGAGGGAATAGACGATACATAGTATATAATAATACCTTATTATACTTATTATAAAATTCATGTATTATAACTATATTATAATAAGTACGCGAAAAAAAGTGACCATTATAATATAAGCATTGTTTATCTAGTGACTAACGATTTTGAGTGAGGTATTAGTGTATGCACTCTACATTGAATTCTAAGAATATTTCAATATGTAAGAAATAATTTTAGTAATTTAAGTTTTAAGTTTTGTAAAGAAGATTTATTTTTGTCTAATTGAACTGAAAAGTAAGTTTAGAAAAAATTTTACATTTTGTACATTTTGACAAAGTAATATTTTGCATTGTTTTATTTTACTGTAACTTATTATTACTCGCTTAAATATAAAATTTAGCTTCATATTACAACAATGGAGGTCATACACGTTAATGGAGTATCTATTCCTCACAGAGTAGTTTCTTCTAAGCCAGAGATGGCCAATGCTTATTTTACTCTTTGGCTTTAGTTGTACATGACACGATTCACTGGGGTTTGACGTGAGAACCAGAGTTGTTAGTAATGTTTCAAACAATTGGCGCAGGTTCAAACCATATACTTCAAAAGTAACAGGAGATAATTATTAAACAAAAAAAAGAATATATCGCGGATATGAGAAAACATGTAACTTTAAAAACCTCCTGTGTAATTCAAGCAGCAACCGAAATATTTTTTATGAATTTCAGGTGTACAGAGATGGTTATTTGTTGTGGGAGAGTTTTGGCGAACCAATTGAATGAGTAGGGAGGCTAAGGTTTACCGGGGAACTGACGAGAGGCCACGTTGATGTTCTCCTACCTCTCACACCTTCTTTACCTGACAACTCAATGGATATTCGTGTGGAGGAAATACAGTCAGCTTCCCATCCCAGGTTTCAGACCATGGTCTCCAAATTTCTCAACCCTATCAGAACAGTGTAAATCATCATCTGATGCAGTTCGGTCGCATCCAGAACAAATACCAAAAAACGACGAGGAAAAAAGACGAAAGCATTTTTCTAATACAAATCGCGTAAAAGCACATAGGCAAGCGGTAAAAAAAAACACTGTCTCAAAATACACACAGAATCAGCTAAAATACTTTAAGATGTAACATTTGCTGTAGGTAACCATATTATTGCAATAGCGAACATTGCACACAAGCACACTAAATGTTTTTTTTTGTCATATTTTTTTTTTTTTTTTTTTGCTTTCTACTGTGTATAAATGAGAAAACTGTATACATTCCAATCTATCTTTATGTTTTTTCTCTCTCTTCAGTTTGTTTTTCTAGGTTTAAAAACAATATGACTTACAAAATCTTTTACGGTATTTGGTCAAAGAGTATTGTCAGGAGCCATGATTGTTTTCTTTTAAAAACATTTTGTATATTTTTTAATAAAAACTTTAATCACTCGTCGTAAATATACTAGTCTCATACTTCGGTTTCTTTAGATTTCAGTATCACATTCTTTATGGGCAACCCATTTCAGCAGCTTTTATAAAACACCATGATTTACTCCAACAAAGTTTTGTTCTCACTACATCTCTTAATTACAGTGTATATTACGGATTATAATACCGCTTCATATTATTATAGGCTACTGTTTCTCATAATGAAGTTAGTTGACGAAGTTTGCACATTAAACGCTAAAGGGGAAACACCTTGACTCTGCTTTAACAAATGATATTTTCATAAACGCAAAATATGAAGGAGACCTATCAGTAACAATGTTTAATTCGCCCAGACCTTACATAATACGTTGCAAATTACTTATGTAAAGAGAGATTGTAATTCAGAGGGTAGTCATGTGAGTAAAAATAAGGAACAAAAAGCTACACAAACAAATGTTCGGAAACTCTTCGTTTACAACAAATCCGCCATTTTGTTTTTCTAAGACGGTTAAACCGATTGAGTTGACATTTTTAAAGTTTCTTAACATTGAAAAGAGTTAGTTTGAAAATAATAATTAACTTGTTCCAATAAATCGTTTCGAAACGGCAGGTATTTAAATCAATTTAATGAGAATAACTTAAAAAACGTCCAACTTCACTGATTGGTAGAGCAAATTAACTATAGTAAAATTCAACTCAGAGTGAGGCGGAAGTTCAAGCCTACGGAGGGTCAGCACGGTCGACTGGTTTCCGCTCCACACCTACCTGAATTTTACTTTTTTAAAGTAGCGTATGCAAACTTTTTTTATAACAAGAAAATATAAAAATAAATCACATAACGTTGTGTATCGCGGTCGTCAGTTTATTTTGATACCAAATTTGAAGTAAATCGGTAAATATTGAGTAATTAAATAGTTCTTAGTTACATTAAAAGCTATGCCATTTAATTACTCAACATTTACAGATTTACTTCAAATTTGGTATCAAAATAAACTGACGACCGCGATACACAACGTTATGTGATTTATTTTTATATTTTCTTGTTATAAAAAAAGTTTGCATACGCTACTATAAAAAAGTAAAATTCAGGTAGGTGTGGAGCGGAAACCAGTCGACCGTGCTGTCCCTCCGTAGGCTTGAACTTCCGCCTCACTCTGAGTTGAATTTTACTATATCGCCTACGATTTGTTCCTGGGTTCCTTTGTCGGGAAATAAGTCTTTTACTTGCTACCTGCTACTTTGGTTTTTTTTTTGGAACGAAGTTCCTTAACGCGAGTTGCGGTAGGAGATAACAAATAGAAAATGTAATGCGTAACGAAAAAGTATTAAAATTGGTTGCCATGGCAATGGCAAATATAAAATACAAGTAACGAAAAAGCGTTATCAAATTGGTTTGCTACGCTAATGAATGGTAAATAAATTCTAAGAAACATGTGTTTCGGTTCATCAATTTAAATTAAGAGACGATCGGTTCCGTCCGGCGTGGTTCAGATATCATCGTCAAGCGCTGAAATACATTCAATAAACATAAAACGTTGGTTCATCAGTATAGGCCTAACCTAAAATTATTGTGTGTGTATTTAATTTACTTTACCTGTCTTAACGGCAAAATCCATACAATAATTTTAGGTTAGGCCTAGAAAGTAATTTTAAGTCTAGGCCTAACCTAAAATTATCGCACGTATGTTGCCGTTAAGACAGGTAAAATAAATTAAACATACACACAATAATTTTAGGTTAGGCCTAGACTGATGAACCAACATTTTGTGTTTGTTGAATGTATTTACAATGAATGGACATTTAACTGCGTTTACCATCTTAGCTTTGATGTTTTAATTAATTCTACACCTTTATTGTAATAACATTAAAGGTATGAAAACCGTAAATATTTGTATAAAAACACACTAATAATAAACGGCAATTAAAAGATTAAAATTATGTGTGTATGTTGCCGTTAAGGCTATTAATTGAAGAAAAGGCGTGATGAACCTCGTTCCTGACGAGTGTTCCACGACCGCACACATTTACTTTTTTATAAAATAATTTATATTTCTAGAAAGGCTCAATTGAGTTGAAATCAATTGGCGAGTTTCTTATCAATGTACTGACCTAGTTTGCAAATAATTATCAACTTGTTCTAATAATCCATTTTGAAATGGCGGATATTTAAATAAAACTATATATAAAACTGTATATACAACCCTATAAAACTGTATATAAAACTGTATACAAAACTGTCTATAAAACTCTATATAAAACTGTCTATAAAACTATCTATAAATTTGTCTATAAAACTGACAATTAAACTGTATATAAAACTGTCTATAAAACTATACATAAAACTATCTATAAATTTGTCTATATAACTGACGATAAAACTGTATATAAAACTGTATACAAAACTGTCTATAAAACTGTATATAAAACTGTCTATAAAACTATCTATAAATTTGTCTATAAAACTGTATATAAAACTATCTATAAAACTTTATATACAACTCTATAAAACTGTATATAAAATTCACTATACAACTGTATATAAAACTGTATAAAAAACTGTCTATAAAACTGTATATAAAACTGTCTATAAAACTATCTATAAATTTGTCTATAAAACTGACGATAAAACTGTATATAAAACTGTATCAAACTATCGAACAAAAAGTGCCAGTAAACTAGTCTTCATTAGTTTGATGGGTTTAAAATCCGTAGGAACAAATCGTAGCCAAAATTTAATTTGAAAAACCAATTAATTACGTTGGACCTTATGCAATCTCATCACTTATAATGCAATCACTTGATTATTATAAGAAAAGTTTAGAGAAACGTATCCCGTGGATATAAATAAATACAAATATCTCTGTTGTTTGTTTTTTAGTTTGTAAAACATTCAGCAACTTTATTATACTCTTGAATGCTACGTAAAACGGACGATATTGAGAAAGTGTGTTCACTGTTTTTCGTATAATGATAAAAGGCCTCATAGAAAATTATCAATTTAAATCTTGACTCAGGATACTTAATTACCGAAGTCAAACATTTGTTTGACAAAGGATTTTCGAATATTCGATAAAGTTATCCTGTTTTAAATTTGATCCTTAGAATCAGTCCCCAAAATACAGAATTTCATTTCAATAATCGTTACTAAACGTTAGTCATTAAAATCTAATAATTAATTAAACTAATTACACAATACAATTTTCGCGAAGCGGACATAAAAAAGCTTTCTAAAAGCAAAGTAAATGTTACAGTTATTAAGGAAAAGCTTTTCGAAACAAACAAAAAACTGTGTTTCAAAGTGGGTCAACCGTATTCCGTTAGCTTTACCTTTTACAAATATTACTTTTTACAACACCTAAACAAAACAAGTCAAACATACATAGCTTTACTACTTACAACACCTAAACAAAGATTAAGTCGAACATACATATTATAACTACTTACAACGTCTAAACAAAAGCTAAGTTAAACATACATTATTATTATTATTACTTACAGCACTTACAAAACTAAGCCAAACATATACAGGGTGTATAAAAAAAAACCTTTCAGGACTTTGGGATATGGTTCCTCATACAAAAAGGAAGAAAAAAGTTCATATAAACATAGGTCCGAAAACGCTTCGTTTTCCAGATATCCGCCATTTTGATTTTTGTACAAAATAATTCATATATAGAGAACGGTTTGACTGATTGAGCTCAAACTTGACATGAAGTTTAACCTCACAATGGTATATTTCAAGAAACATAAGCGATTAAATCGAATCATGCGTTTAAAAATGGCGGCTGTTTGAATATTTCAAACCTAAATTACTCGAAACCCGTACATTTAAAAAAAAGTCAAGGCACCTTTTTTGTAGCCTTTTTGATTCCTAGCTAAGCTATTATCCTTCATCCGATTGTTTTGTCAATTACGCTATCAGATAGGGAATCATTAGGGCTACAAAAAAGGTACCTTGACATTTCTTGTTAAAATGTACAGTTTTTGAGTAATTTAGGTTTGAAATTTTCAAAGAGCCGCCATTTTGAAACTCATGATTGGATTTAATCGCTTATTTTTCTTGAGATATACCGTTGTTAGTTTAAACTTCGTGCCAAGTTTGAACTCAATCAATCAAACCGTTCAGTAGATATGAATTATTTTGTACAAAAAACAAAATGGTGGATATCTCTAAAACGAAGCGTTTTCGAACCTATGTTTATATGGACTTTTTTCTTCCATTTTGTATGAGGAATCATATCCCAAATTCCTGAAAGGTTTTTTTATACACCCTGTATATTACTACTTACAACACCTAAACAAACTAAGTCAAACGTACGTATTATTACTAACTATAACACGTAAACAAAACTAAGTCTGTAACACATATATTACTTCCTATATCACCAAAGAAATCTAAATCGACAAAATATATTACTACCCACGATTCCTAAACAAAAGTAAATCCAACCCATATATTACTTTCTAGAACACTTAAACATAACTATAAGTCGAACAAATATGTTACTACCTACCAAAAACTAAGTCTGTAACACATATATTAGCTCCTACACACATAAAGAAAACTAAATCGAACAAATATATTACTATTTTATTATATTACTATATCAATGTTTTCCCTTAAATTGTATCTTATTCATTGCGGGTTCCTCCTATATTGTAAATTATTAATCAGGGGTTTTCCTTATACTGTAGCTTATTCACCAGAGTTTTGCCACATATTGCATCTTATTCATTGGAGTTTCCCCCTATATTGTGCTTATTAATATGGGTTTTCGTTTCCATTGTGGCTATTTAATCGGGGATTTCAGTTATATTGTAGCTTATTCATAAGGGAAACGCACCGATAAATAAAAGATACAATACAAAGGAAAATCCTTTTTATTGTAGGCGTATCTTTTATTTATCGGTGCGTTTCCCTTATATTGGAGCTTATTCATTGAAGGTTTTAATGTGCTAAAACAGCAGCCATTTTGTTATTTTCTATTCGCAATAGTAAATTACTTATTGGAAATAAACTACCACATCAGTAGAGGGTTATAGCTTACGCTGGACTCGATCAGAATCAAGTAGGTCACAGATCTAATGTACATTATCATACTTGTACTATACCTTATGATAACTCTTCAGTTTTATGTCAGCATAAAGCTAGACGGGTATACCATTAAAACTAAGATGACGGTTTTAAACATAACCTGCTCTACCGTCTAATAAACAATTTCTAGTTGGCACGGCATGATTACGGCGTGGGGAACATCTGCGATAATACTGTCGTCAGAGGATTAATAAAACTGTCGAAAGCAATGAAAAAGTCCTTAAAATGGGTTTAAGATTTTAATCGGATTGTCGTTCTTAATGTAATTGCACTCCTTCTCTTGCCAGCTATGCAAAGTAACGTAATAAACAAGGTATAAAGGTATCTTAGCTTTATAATCGAATGAATTTAATTCAAAGCAACTTGTTTCAATAAAATTAAACGGCAGAGTCAGTTTACGTTCAGTTTTCGCGACCAGTTTATATACTGTATAAACCGCTTGTAAGGTAGGTGTGGTGGGTAAACGAATATTTTTAGACTTGATTTCAACACTGTAACCTCACTATTTCACGCCTAAATAAGCCGAGGGATATATTTTCTCTTAAAACAAACTGCCTGCAAAGTCATATTTGGGGGGGGGGGAGGCGTGTAATCTAGTGCGTATTTAATGGCTCCACATCTGAAATATCTACAATTATTTCTATGATATAATTCTGAAACCGGTAGCTCCGCAGAGATGGTTATTGAAAAAGCCGGACAAAGAGGTTCGTCAAGTAATAATTTAGTCACTAAAAAAAATTCCGAAGCGTGGTCCAAAGGAATGAATAAATTTGTTCGATTATCAATGTGACATTTAAATCAATTTGCCTACAACTACTTAACAAATTGCGTTTTGCACACTCACAGCCTGCAGTGCGCAAACTAAACTACATGTGTTCAGCGTCAAGTAATTATACCTCTTTGATTTACTTTCAACGCACGGCGTGCGTAAAAAAAAAATACTTTGCAACCTAGGGCCCTAGAGCAGGGGTATCCAAACTATTTTACCCAAAGACCGTATTGAAATTTCGAGGTGGTATGGCGGGCCAACAGGGTCTGGGTGACTTGTCCCCCAGGGTGGAAAATTTGACACTTGGAAACAGTGTTTTTAAGCATTTCCATTCTATTTTTACAAATAAATTAAATTTTAAACATAAGTTTTAAGTGTCTCTGAGTCTAACTTATACATGGTTTTTACCTCTTCTTTATACCAACATAATTAATTTTTATTGGTTAAAGTTAAATAATAAACGGTACCAGGAACTGGCACATACTTTCTCACAAACATATTTAAATTATTAAACGTCACGGTGACTTGTAGGGTGGGGTAGGAGAGGTGATTTTGTATTAAAGTTGTTTTCCCATAAAAATCCATAAAATAACGGAAAAACCAACTTTTCTCAAAAACGGCTCGAACGGTTTTGATTAAAATTTTACAGTTTATACCACTATAGGTTCCTAATAAACTGTACAATTTTAATCAAAATCGTTAGAGCCGTTTTTGAGAAAAATTGATTTTTCGGTTATTTTAAGGGTTTTTATGGAAAAATTACCCTTAAAAATAAAAAATTCACAAAAATGAAAAAAAGCCAGGAGATACCGTGGATTAGTACCTCCATAAAAAATTTAATCAAAATCGGACGACTGGTTTAGGCTCTAGGTCTGATAACATCCACACAGACATACATACATACAGACACACACGCAGACATCACTCCGAAAACCACTTTTTTAGGTTCAGGGGGACCCAAAACGGATATTTCCACCGAAAACTCAAACTCCAAAATTTTGACGAATACAATACTTTCTCCATATACTATGGTATAGGGGGAGAAAGTAAAAAGTAATAAGCATTTTAAATACAAAGGTTAAAAGACAAAACACTCAGAAGAATAATACTTATTTATTTAAACTTAAAATATGTAACACAAACATTTTTGAAAAAAAACCTGTCTTTATTTTTAGTGAGGTTTGTGCAGCTGTTTTTTATTCACAATGTCTGTCCATTTTGGATTGAAATTTGTAGTTCCAATAGTGAGCAAAGCTTTTAGGTGCTCATCCGACAACATTGACCTGTATTTTGATTTCACGTGTGTCATCTTCGAAAAGGTTTGCTCACAAATATATGCGGAACCAAATATAGTTATCATTTCTCTCGCAAAACTCTTCATTGCTTTGAAATCATCACTTAAAGACCTTGAATAAAAACCTAAATTAAATTTAGGTATTAAAAAAAAAAAAAATTATTACAACTTAGTTAATTAGTTACATACCTGTAAAAAGGACGAGGATCTTTATTTTTGTAACACTCGGAGAAGAGTATTCTTTTAAGTTTTAATTTAACATAAGATCAATCAACTCGAGCTGAAGTTCTGTAGGAGCATCTTCAACTTTATATTTAAATAGAATTTGGAATAGGTTGATCTTTTCTGATGTAGTTGCTTCATCAAAGTCTGAAAAGCGAGTTTCAAACTCCTCACGTAGTTTTGAAATAGCTTGTGCTGCATATTGAGATGGAAACGGCACACTTGTTTCACTAGCAAATTCTTTGCTAGTTTCAAAATGGTCCAAAACTGTTTTTCCTACTTGTTTTTCAAAAAGTACTAGTTTCAATCTGAAAGATTTCACGTGTTGAAACAAATCATTTACAAACGAACTCTTGCCTTGAAGTTTCAAATTTAAAATATTAAGATGTGTGGTAATATCAACAAGAAATGCAAGTTTCCATAGACACTGATCACTAGAAAGCTCTTCTACTGGCTTGCCCTAATCAATCATAAAAAATGTCAATTTCTTTTCGTAGCTCAAAAAAAATCATCAGCACCTTTCCTCTGCTTAGCCAACGCACCTCACAATGATATGGGAGTCTGGGTACTGGCTTTCTATTTCTGACAAAAAGTTTTTAAACTGTCTGTGTTTAAGAGAATGTGATCTGATGTAATTTACAGTTTTTACCATTACGTCTGATACGTCAAGGGTTTTCCCACACAGTGCTTGTTGGTGAACAATGCAGTGTAACACCATTGGTTTTTCCCCTCAAGCACTTTTAACAGCATTGCACACTCTCAATATCTAAAACAAAACCTTTTTTTATTGGCGTCTGCGGGCCGGACCAAATCCTTTCGCGGGCCGTAGTTTGGAGACCCCTGCCCTAGAGGAAGCAACATACCGAATTTCATTCCAACCGTTCGGTGGTTTTTTTAGTAACTTTGACCCCCACCTCCCCTAAAATTTCGAATTTTTTAAAAACCTTTCTTAGCGAGCACCTAGGGCCCTAGAGGAAGCGACATACAGAATTTCATTCCAATCCATTCGGTGTTTTTTTAGTAACTTTAACCCCCCCCCCCACAAAGCCCCACTATAATTTCGATTCTTTTTAAAACCTTTCTTAGCGAGCACCTAGGGCCCTAGAGGTAGCTACATACCAAATTTCTTTACAATCCGTTTGGTTTTTGAGATTTCGTGATGAGTCAGTGAGTGGTAGTTGGATTATGTATATAGATAGATTTTATTATACCATCTAACCGTAATAACTAATAAAACATGTAAATATTTGATCTCATACCATAGATTATAGCTTTGCTGATGTAAGCTATGTTTTAAAAATGTTGATTGTTTGCTTGTTTGTATGTAGGGGGTAGTCTCTGAAACTACTGAACTGATTGAACAAAAATAGTTTTACTAATAAAAAGCTTCACTATCCTTGAGTAACGTAGGCTATAATGCATTTTCATAAAACTTTTTTTATTTTAATATTTGTAAATTTAATCGGAAAAATTTCTTAGGTTAGGCCTAGACTTATGAATCAACACATGCATTTAAATTTATAACATAGCAACCAATTGAATAAAATAACATATAAAACAGCTGTTTGCTCAAATTTTTCCATTTCCAGCTGATTTCAAACTTTGAAGCAATTATTCGTAATTCTAACTTTTAGGTTAGGTTTTTATTAAAGTGTATACCTGAGCCTTCTTTTAACCTTTATTATAACTGCTGTTATAAAATACTAGCTGACCCGTGCGAAGCATTCGCATTCTAACTTACTTAAATCCCACTTAATTAAAGTACACACCGTATATTTAGTATCGTATAGTGCGTATTTAGTGCGTCAATGTAAGTAGCAATGTAATGGCGTAACGGCAGCTCTCCAGCTGGGTATTGTTATCATCAGTGTTGCCAACGCCAGGAAAATATCCCTACAACTTGCTTGATCTTACATCACTGTTACATTCGGATTCTTTATTTCTTTTTCTTTTTTTGGGGGTATTTTTCGTTTAATTGTGTTTTGTATATTTTCCCGGTATATCGGTTTAGGAAAGCTTCAAAATGATGCCTCATTCATGTAATTTGATGATGTATTAAGGAAGTTATGGCGTAAGGAAAAATGATCTTAAGAAATAATATATGTGATACGAAATAATTTGTTTTTTACATTTAACATTATTTACCATCTTAGCTTTGGGGTTATTATTAATCCTACACCTTTATTATAAAGAAAAGATGTCATGATTATGTGCAATGAAGGTTCCGACGGGGTTTCTCCTAGCATTATTATATACTATTAAATCGTGTAAGTTTTTATACGTTTTCAGTACTACAATATAGTCTGCAAGGTACATACTTTAAAATAATTACAAGGGAGTAGGTTTAACCTGGATGTAAACAATCCCGGTTCAGTTTGAAGGAATTGGAACGCTCTTATTTATGCATAGTAAACAACAGACTGCAAACGAATTGTGGAAAGTACAAACTAGACTGCAATTAAAATCAATGTCCGTTGAATATTCACGGCACTACGCTGCAAGTAGCGTTGCGAGGGAAGTAAGGGGGTTGCATGGGTCCTTGATAATAAACTGGATTTGAAAATAAATTACAAACAAATGCAATATCGAGCAAGCCGTGCATGGGAACTGATACAGGGTGTTTCAGACTGTCTGTCCTATGTTTTTACGAAAACCATTTATTTAAAAAATGGCTTACGAAATTAAGTAAAATTTTGGTACGTTGTTTTTATTGTTAGTTTAGTGTTGTAAGCAAACTAGATTTAAAACGGCGCCCTTAAAGGGTTTAAAATTGAAATAACTCTAAAACTATAAAAGAAGAGTTTACTAAAATCATAGATCATGAATAATAAAATAGATCATGCATGCATACGGTTCTGTGTGCCGAAAAAAAGGTTGTCGGGAAAATAGTGCATGATCGCGCCGCGAAGTAGCGCTAGGGAGAAATCATTGGTGTTTCACACAGCTTCCGTCATTTCCCCAATAGATAGCTATCGTCAAATTTCCAGTGGAACGAAATATTGCATTGGATCGGAGTTCTATTAGGTTATCCAAATACAATGCTAAAATGTATAAAGTGAACTTTTCATGAATTAATAACTAGTACAGACAACACACTGATTACAAGAAACCCGAGTCTAGCGCGTTAGCAGTCAAACGTCTTAGGTTCTAGAAACAGTTGTTTTTATACATTGTAGTTTGTTGTTTGTAGGCCTAAGTAGTTTCTTTTGAAGAACGAAGAAACAAAATAATTGAAAACAATAAATAACGATTCAAACATGCAACAGCTGATTTCGTCCATTAGCTTTAATAGTTCAACAAAAATTAAATACATATCAAACGTCTTTAGCTAATGCACAGTATATTTCGCAAGCGTCTACCGGTTTCCTGCGCTACGTATTAACACAGTGCATGCGACGCATGCGCGTAGACTGTCTACGACGTATGTGATGGAGAGAGCTGAAATGATTTTCCCTCTATGTCTACTCAATTACCGGTTGGAGTCGGAAAATGGGAACCGTTTAAATTTTCTTCTCGATCAGGCCAACTCTTGCTACCGTGGCTAGGGAAAATGCTACTTTACACACCACAGTACCACTGCGAATTCGTGCAGAGTATATTTGACAGAGGGAGAAAGAGAGAGTATAAACGATTCTATTACTATTTCCTTTCAACTGTCGGAGAAGTGGAAATATTACATTTTTCGTATGATCCAGGTAAACTTGTTTGAACTGTAATATTTCCGAGTGGTATGTCAGCTGATCCCGACATCACTCTACCTTGTTCGTTGTCTGAAGGCTGATCCCTCCAGGGCGAACTTTCCTTCTCAACTCCAACCACGTCATTTCTCCTGAATATAATACCATAAACCCTTCTTCCTACCGACAATATAAATTGTTTAAATATTATATTTAAAATTATACGGCACTAAAAACTAATGTGTTAGGAGCAATGCATTTGTAAGTTTAGAAATATGTGACTATCCTTCTAAAATGTTGTTTAGTAATATTAAACAGGATTACTTATTCATAATTACAACTGAAGTTTCCATTCTGTTACTTCTCAAACTAAAAGGTTTTGATTTAATCTATATTTCCATTTATTCTGTAAATGTGGATGAATATTCATGCATAATTGATTGCACATTATTCTACCGAGTCAAAGTAAAGTGCCTGGTCTGGCGGACTATTGTGCAAAGATAATGGATGGAAATAAACGTTACTTTAAAATAGTAATTAGTGTTGATGATATTTTTAAATTAATACGGAATCAACTCACATAAAATAGTCTAGAGAGTGCGCAAAGTTGTATTGTTTGATTATCTATATATAAAAGCGAAATACCACTCACTCACTCACTGACTCATTTCATCACGATTCCTCAAAAACTACCGAACGGATTGAAATGAAATTTGGTATGTAGCTTCATCTAGGGCCATAGAGGTGCTCAATAAGAAAGGGTTTGAAAAAATTCGAAATTTTAGGGGGGGGGGTTTGGGGGGATCAAAGTTATTAAAAAACGATTTCTTCAAAACTACCGAACGGATTGGAATAAAATTTGGTATGCAGCTTCCTCTAGGGCCATAGGTGCTTACTAAGAAAGGGTTCTTAAAAAATTCGAAATTTTAGGGTTATATGGGGGGATCAAAGATATTAAAACACGATTTCTTCAAAACTACCAAACGGATTGGAATGAAATTTAGTATGTAGCTTCCTCTAGGGCCATAAGTGTTCACTAAAAAAGGGTTTTAAAAAATTGGAAATTTTAGGGAGATTTGGGGGATAAAAATTACTAAACCACGATTTCTCCAAAATTACCGAACAGATTGGAATGAAATTTGGTATTTAGCTTCCTCTACGGCCATAGGCGCTCGCTAACGAAGGGTTTCAAAAAATTCCAAATTTTAGGAGTGTTTTGGGGGGATCAACGTTATTAAATCACGATTTCTTCAAAACTACCGAACGGATTGGAATGAAATTTGGTATGTAGGCTAGCTTCAACTAGGGCCATAGGTGCTCACTAAGAAAGGGTATGAAAAATTTCGAAATTTTAGGAGGGGTTTGGGGAGATCAAAGTTACTAAAATCATAATTTCAGATCTTTTATTATTATGACAATAGTGCTTTTATTATTTAAGATCTGTATATATAAAAACCAAATACCACTCACTGACTGACCACTTAAAAAGAATACAATTACGTTAAAAAGACTGAAAATACCAACCACCACGGGCAACGCCGTACGGGTGAGCCAGTTCGTTTATATATAACAGTTTTTTCATCCGTCAACTTTACTGTAGTGCTTAATGTGAACCATTTCAGGTTACGTAAACATTTAGGTTAAATGTTTTGTTAATGGGAATAATGTACATTGATACATTTGATTTATCCTGTCATGTCTGCTTCACATAGCGCATAGTTTGCCTTGGGCTAACAGTCTGAATTATTGCTATTTTAATGAATCATAAAAAATTTAGTTTCTGGCAATTTATACATATAGGCCTACTGACGTCGAACACTTGAGTAAATTTTAAAATGCACAGTAATATATTTTTCCTAAAATTAATATAATATTTGATATAGTTGGTGTTAAAGTAGTAGATTTTTGTGGGCATAAGATTAAAATGAAAGATCTTTTGTTCTGTATTCCAAAATTTATTTCAGGTTTTTAAGTAGGAAGTTAAAGCAGCTTTTTTGATCTGTCATGACTAGGCACTGAAGCAGAATTTTTATTTCACTTTTAAGACGAGTAAAATATATATTTTTTTTTCAAATGTATATGCAATTAATCTGCTCGTGATTTTTCACGGGGGCTTACTAGTGTTAAATAACTAATACAATATGTAATGAATTTTCTGTCAACAGGTCGAACATTATAGTAGTAGGCCTAATAACAGAGCAATAGAGTACAAAACGGATCGTATAAATGATCTGACTCATTTCGATCAGATCGATGAATTGAACCTGTTCAAGATATGGATCTTCAATCACTCTTTTCACTCTTCACAGCTGGAATTTAACTGTTAGCTGCCGTGATCTGGGCAGTAGTGATGGGCAAAAACGGATCTTTCAAATGATCTGACTCAATCAGATCAGATCTCTGAATGAACCCGATCAAGATACGGATCTTCAGATCAGTCTTAGATTGAATTTAACTTTTAGCCGCAGATATCTGGGTAAAAGCGGATATTTTAAATGATCTGATTCATTAAGATCAGATCACTGAATTGAACCTGTTCAATCTATAGATCATTTGGTCCACAACGCCACAGCTTAGCTGTTATCTGCCGGGAGCTGGGAGTAGTTCCTTCCCGTTCCCATCTCCGTTCCTCTCTCTCCCCTGCTCTTTTCTGTTTCGATCAGTTGTATTTACTCTATGTATAAACACCATTGTCCAAACAAAAGTTCCTTACGAATCAAATAAATATTTGTTATTTTACGTTACAAAATATTAATTTGATATTAAGTATTTTAAGTTTATTCAAGTAATAAGTTATATTTTCAAATGTTGTATTTATTGTTTGTTTTGTTTAAAATTATTAATAGATTGTTCTGAATTTCCATCAAATTTCTTTTAAATTCTCTTTCATAGGCAACTAAATATCAGAGTCTATTCCTAATATGATTGCCCGTTTCGAAGCTTTTATTCCATCGTCAGGTCATCGTCACTCAACTGATGTAGTCAATACATTGTTAAAAACACATAAACACGAACACTACACGTATGTTGCTCACCGTATGAATGTTCAGAGACAACTGTTGTCTCGTGTTTTATCAACCCTACAGTAATTTTTATTTAATATCCTGTTAATTATGGTTAATTTGCAAAAACTGTAAAAACTGGCACACTAAACCAAATTTAGGCACATACTTAAACTTTTGGTTTCAGTTAGTACGCCAAGATTCCTTATCGTAACTTAACTACAGTCAAAATGGCGGCCATGCAAAGATTTTCAATTAAATACTGCGCTCTAAAACTAGCAATAAAAACTTGCTATTATTTTTTTTTAATTTTATGTAAAATAAATTTGGTATTTTTGTTCAGCAAAGCATGCCCTTGTCCTGTTTATAATAGACTTGGAAACAACAAAGGTATGCACAAAATTATTTGTTTTGCAATTTTAGCGTCCTTATTACAGTTTTAAAATGTATCTGCTTACAGTAAATTATGAACTAACGAAATCAAAGTAGTTAATTTTGTGTTTATTTTTTACATAGCGTTTATTTTTGAAGAAATTTATAGTTTTTTTTATTGAAACTAACAATAGTAACAACTAGGGGAGAGCCCTGCGCCAACCCCCGATGGTACTTTCTAAAAACATATGTTATTTTTTCTTTATATTAAAAGTGTAGGATTAATAATAACCTCAAAACAAAGATGGTAAATAATGTTAAATGTTGAAATCAAATTATTTCGTATATTTTACAACAACAGTTATAATAAAGGTTAAAAGAACCAGTATGGCTCAGGTGTACACTTAACCAAAAAGTTACTCACTATCGATTACCGTATATTATCAACAAATAGGTCTACTATATTTATTTTTAATTAGGATGCAACATAGTTTTTTCTTATTCTTAAATTCCTTAACGAAAGTTTTTATTGGTTTGTGTGTGTTGAAACATGACGTGTTGGTTCATTATAGGCCTAACTTAAAATATTATTTTGTTCCGAAATATGGACATCCAAATCAACTGTATTATCAGCTGTTATTTAAAAATCATCATTTACTTCCACGAAATTAGCTTTATTCATTTGTTTCTTATTATAAACAGCTGTTTTGCATAGAAATGTTTTTATAACCTCCTGAATACTATAAACATCATTATTAACATCCACGAAAGCAGCTGGATTAGTTTGTTTGTTTTTATAAACAGCTGTTTTGTATAGAAATGTTTTTATAACCACCTGAATACTATAAACATCATTATTACCGTCCACGAAAGCAGCTGGATTAGTTTGTTTCTTATTATAAACAGCTGTTTTGTATAGAAATGTTTTTATAACCTCCTGAATACTATAAACATCATTATTAACATCCACGAAAGCAGCTGGATTAGTTTGTTTGTTATTATAAACAGCTGTTTTGTATAGAAATGTTTTTATAACCTCCTGAATAATATAAACATCACTATTTACATCCACGAAAGCAGCTGGATTAGTTTGTTTGTTATTATAAACAGCTGTTTTGTATAGAAATGGTTTTTACATTATTATTATTATAAACATTATTATTATTATTATTACTATAAACATCATTATTTACATCCACGAAAGCAGCTGGATTAGTTTGTTTCTTATTATAAACAGCTGTTTTGTATAGAAATGGTTTTTAAATTTGTTCCATGTTAATCTTAAGGGGAAAAGCCGACCTTTGAGATTATCTCACGCCATTAGGGACAAGAATTTTTGACATCTAAAACCTTATTGAAAAACTTCGAAATGAGATGAATTTTCTGACAACTCAAACATTAAATTTGATCAATAAATAAGGGAGGAGTTGTGTTCACAAAAAACTGCTTCACGTATTATATATAAGGATTTACCCAATTTTTTTAATTTCGTATAGCCTTTCTTTTTACTCGATATGGATGGACAACGAAACGAGATAAACCCTTGATTGTATCAAGTTTGTAGCTCCTCTGTATCCTAGGAACAATAGTCTGACGTTTGTAATGAGACTTTGGAAACACCCTATGCAGGTTATTCATCAGGGTCAATTTAACCATCCACAGCAACGCTCCATAACTAAGCTGATGCAATTACTATTTCAGCTACTGTTTCAGGCCAACCAGATTGCTGCAGGTACTCGCAAAGCTATGATTACAATATTTGAGGTATGATCGAATTTTCAGTCGCACCACCTTATTACAAGAATTTCATTGCAGCTGAAGCTTCAATCGAATAATAATAGTAATGAGTTTATTTGCAAAATGTTACAATTTAAAAATGAAATAAAAATATCCCCAGGCAAACTCAGATACATGGACTAATGTCCGTCTGTAGAGTTCATATTCATACATTTTAGTAATAGAATTAATGCAATTATACAGAAACAATTAAAACCAAAATGCAATCTAGAATAACAATGAACAGAAAACCAGTGAAAAAAAATATGCATAAGTTTTACAAGCTAAATTGGACACAGTTATTCAATAAGGAGCCAAGTACCAAAAGTAAATTTGTTCAGTACTGCTGTTTTTAGATATGGTTATACAAATCCTATTTAGGCTACATTTCTTAAAACAAACGAAGCTAGGTTACATAAAGCTAGGTTACATCTAGCTGGCCCGATCCAGCTTTGCACGGAGAGACAAATCACAGTTAAATATGGGGATTTTTATTAACTTTGACACCCCCAAACCCCCTTAAAATTTCGAATTCGAAAACCATTCTTAGCGAGCACCTAGGGCCCTAGAGGAAGCGACATACCGAATTTCATTCCAACCGTTCGGTGGTTTTTTTTTTTTTTTTGTAACTTTGACATACCAAAAACCCCCCTAAAATTTCGAATTTTTTTAAAACCTTTCTTAGCGAGCACCTAGGGCCCTAGAGGTAGCTACATACCAAATTTCATTCCAATCCGTTGGGTAGTTTTTGAGTTTTCGTGATGAGTCAGTGAGCGGTAAAGATTTTATTATACCATCTAACCGTAATAACTAATAGAACATGTAAATATTTGACATCATATCATAGATTATAAGTATAACAACGTTTTGTGTTTTTTTTTTGTGATATATATTATAATACATAAAATAAATATCTTAGTAAAAATATGCAAAACATACCAAGCCGGAAACCAGGTAACCAGTCATATCCCGTCAGATTAGAAGCGAGCCAACCACCGTTTGCTTTACTTCCGCCCTGCTACCCTCAAACCACAGATATGAAAAGCTACCTGGTCTAGCCGAGATTCGAACCCGGTATCTTTTGATCAGGAAACGCCACGCTATTTACTCGGCTATAGCTGTCATTAAAAAAACTGACAACTCAACACTTTAGTTGCTTGCTACCGTATTGCCTGTTTCGCCCCTTCTCCTTATTGTAAAGCACTAAAGTGTACGTTTACCAGGTGGTGGTTGTTTCAAAATTTGATAGGTGGCACCACAGTGCAGAGATGGGTTGGATCTTTATTGCATAACAAAGTATGTACTTTCAAGAGTAATTTTACGTAAAAAGATTTAAATTTCCATTTTTTGTGGTTGGTTCCTTATTGCATAACTGCGTAAAATTAATAGTCGTACTAAGAGGTCTCCAAAGTGTTAAACCTAAGCACCATACTGGCTCCTCCACTAAGTCCCAAGGACCAATACAATCAAGACCTACAATAGAATTAAAAGTAAAATAGTATTGCAAACTGGCAATCGTGGGAGGGTATTCGGAATAGCTCGGAACCGGTCGGCTTCATTGTTGCCAAGTTGCTCAGAGTGCCGAAGCAGGCTCTGTCTGGCATTCAACGCTGCGAGCGAAGCGAAGTAGTCCGTAATCCAAGGCCGCAAGGACGAGGTGCAAACTCGCAAAGCAGCTCGTGAGCCTGGGCTGGAGGCCGTGGTGGAACCAAATTATATTTCGTACAAGCACGCAGCTATTCAGCTCCTTCGTGAGTATAAACATTTTCCAAATAGTTGGTTGAAACCCTAATACATAATATAAACGGAAACGCAACCGCTTCTCACTGTTCTAAACAGTGCAATTTCTTGCAGCTGAACGCTTTGACATTGCCTCATTTCAAACCATTTTATAAGTCTATCTTTTGTAATTGAGTGTTGAAAAAAAAAACTGAATATTCTTTATAACATTTTGGATCCGGCTTCCAAATTATTTTTCATTAATAATTTTGTATTGTGTTAGGAAAAGAATTTAAACTTTGTACTTACAAAATGTCAATTGTATAACAAATCTAAAGCATTTAAAAAAAATTAAATTGCAAGACGGATACGTATTGTGACTGTGCTTGAAATGAGACCTTGCAAACAATTGTATGATAAAAAGTAAACGAAATAAATGGTTTGAAATTTAACATTGCTCTTATGGGATACAAATCCAAGATGGCCGCCATTACAGCAGATCCTTAATTTTGGAAATTCGCTCAACTCACTTCACCGGTTCAGCTGAGTGATCGAATTTTTTAATAGCCAATTTTAGCTTCGCTTAATCTGTCTGGTATTAATTCGTTTTTCCCAAGATATTTTTGGTCTGAAACATACGCCTAGAAATGTATATTCTTTTAAAATTTCGACAAGCCCCCTTGATATATCCATTGCTATTTTATCCCTACCCTATCACCATTCCTAAAAACCCCAAGTTTAGATTCACTCAAATATAAATGTACGTCCCATATACCAGCCTAAATTTCCAACCTGCCAAATCTTGCAGAAAGTGTGCTTCAATAGAATATACTACATCTTTTAAAAGATTTAAACTCTTTCCTGGTTTATTGTTTCCCTTTTTAGCGAATTTTCATAGGAAAAATGAGCTATTGCAGTGGCCCTTATGGTAAGACCCAAAGTCGGGAATAGCAAATGAGCACCGATCATGGTCCCCAGAACACGTTTCGGGGTGTCATTAAAATGTATATTTATATATATGTATATATGTGTTCGCACTCTAGCGACCGCATTTTAAGTCCGATTTGGCCCAAATTTGTTACACGTATTGGTTGTCTATGTCGCTCGGACGAGTTCGTTAGCCAAAAAAATCCAACAACCGGAAGTACATTTTTTGACCGGAAGTAACTATTTTTTTAGATTTTTACTACGAGAATGGAATTTATTTAGAGTTTTTCCTAAAAATATAAATGTAGAATGTTATTCCGCGCATTTTGTTCTTTTACGCGACCTTATAGCTCGGTCGGTTCCCCCAAAATCGACCAAAACGTAAAATACCATAAAAGTACTCGATTCGAAGCAAAGTGTTGCAAACTCGCGAGGCCACTAGGAGGAAACAAATTATACTAATATATTGCGTACACACAGACAGCTGTTCAACGCCTTCGTGAGTAGACCTATTTCCCAAATTGTTGGTTGAAACCCTAAAACATAGGCATATAAACTAATTTTGGAAATTCGCTCAACTCACGTCAGCGGTCCAGCTGCGTGGTCGAATTATTTAACATTGTTACTTGACAGTCAGTGTGCAACAGGAAATAATGTTGACATCCGAGTTGAATCCGTTATTCCCGCGAATATTTGATCGTCAGTTTATTTATGCAGATATGGGAAGTAGGAAATTCAAATTACCTTCAAACATCAATATGCAGAGTGCCTACATTGTTTTTAACAATACAATTGTTTTCTATGTAATGAATGAATTCAAATCGTTCTTCTACTTTCCTTTGTAAAACTGTTTATTCACGGGAAATTTGTGTTAATTGTATACAAATATACTCTATTGTCTGTTTGTTTATAATCGTTCGATTCAATACACATATATACGAATAATTAAAATAAGCCAACAATTAAAATAATAAATCATTTATTGTAAGGCTTCATTGATAAAATGAATACGAACAATCTATTTCTGACTAAAAATAAAAAATGTACGAGGGTCGTCCAGAAAGTAAAGAACGTTTTAGCATGGTTAAATAAAAGATATCAACACCAAACTTTATTTACACAGCCACAGTACCTTATTCTACTTTTCTACGTAATCCCCATTGTTGTCGAGACACTTGTTGCAACTTGGGACCAGTTTCTCTATTCCGATGTTATACTCATCAGCCGCGAAAGATTTGAGCCATATTATCACTGCTTCTTAAGTTCGTCGTCATTTCCAAACTGTTTTACACCCAAAAATTGCTACAACTTTGGAAACAGATGAAGATCACTAGGTGCGAGGTCAGGGCTGAAGGGAGGATGACTAAAGATTTCCCACTTAAGACTTTGGAGTTCTTGCCGCGTTCGTGCTGAGGCATGAGGCCGGGCATTGTCGTGAATGAAAAAAACTTCAGCCGACAGCATTCCACGCCTCTTGTTTCGGATGGCGCGACGAAGTCGTTGAAGAGTCTCACAGTAGGATTCTGAGTTTATTGTTGCACCTCGTGGCATGAAATCCACATGGATTAATCCCTTTCGGTCCCAAAAAAACCGTTGCCATGACTTTGCGAGTCTGCAACAATGGTTTTTCCTTTTTGGGTTTTGAGGGCGAATTTGTGTGATGCCACTCCATTGATTGACGCTTGCTTTCTGGAGTCTTATACGAAACCCATGTTTCATCTCCCGTAACAATACGATCAAGAAATTGGTCTCCATCTTTGTCATATTGAGTCAAAAATTCAAGGGCTGCCCCCATGCGTTTCGCCTTATGGTCGTCCGTCAAAATCTTAGGCACCCACCGAGCACACACTTTCTTGTAACCAAGATGATCTGTCACTATCTCATGTAGGAGTGATCGTGAAATTTGTGGAAAAGAGTCATGTAAAGTCGTCAAAGTGAAACGTCGATTTTCCTGAATTGTTTCTTCAACTTTTTGCTTCAGTTTCCGTGACTAGTGATGGCCTCCCACTCCGATCTTCATCATGCACGTTAGTTCTTCCTTGGATAAACATGATACACCACTTTCTTACTGATAACTCATTCATCGCATTTTCACAATAGACAGCTTTAATTTGCCTATAAATTTCAATGGGCTTAACTTTTTGAGCATTCAAAAAACGGATTACACTCCGTACTTCACATTTGGCGGGATTTTCTATTAGCGCCGCCATTTTAAAACGCTGTGAAAACAAGTAGCGTGACCACACAGCAACGAGACTCACCTCACACTGAAGAGAAAGGAAGGGGCAAGCGGCCGCGCACGTAATCGCAGTAGTGGGGGATCTGCGCCGCGCGCGATTCGCATTCGTTCTTTACTTTCTGGACGACCCGTAATTATGTGCTTAAGACGAGACCACACGGGAGAAGTGTTAACTTTGAACACAACTTATGAAATCGATCGAACTTATTAGCTTTTCTTTCTAGCTAATAATGATAATATTTATTAGTTAATCTCTCCTAAAATTTTAATATGACCTCTCCTACAATTATGAAGTCACAGTGAATCTGTTTAATTATTTCAATACGTTTGTGAGAAAGTATGTGCCAGTTCCTGGTACCGTTTATTGGAAATATTTTTTTTCAATATGAGTGAAGTTTTTCAAACAAGTTGTGGGGGCAATCACCTCTACGAACCCCTGGATCCGCGTCTGGACTCTTTATGGGCACCGATTTAATTTCACAGAACCGATCTTAAATGTTGTTACCAACACTGAACATTATTTTGTTTCACGCCCATAGAGTATAAATTTACTCAAATCTATATTGTGTCAAGTGTATAAGAGTGTGAATTCATTAACTTAGTGATAAAAGTAAGTAGCCTAAGGCCTGGGACGTGCGTGGGGTGATAGACGTTGATAGCTGTCTGGAGACACGAAGCGGAGCCACCGTGTCTACAGGCATTAAACACTATTCTGCAAGCCGAATGTTCTGCTATTTACAAATTGTGTTTTTGTTTATAAAGATAAACAGTCCGTACAGAGTTGTTTTTGTCGATGCAAGTTGAAGAAAATGTTTGGTAGTTTGATGGGTAGTTGATTTTGTTAAATTTATTCAGGTTCTAGACAGG
>JAGFPH010005807.1:73589-90111 GCA_018207615.1 Philaenus spumarius
TTTGATGGGTAGTTGATTTTGTTAAATTTATTCAGGTTCTAGACAGGCCTGTTAGTTATTTACTAGCAGGCTTACACGTTGCTTCGCTCGCATATTTGAATGCATTAATGAAAGCAATATCGGGGCGAATATTGAGAGTTCTCTGGAACAAAAACGTATAGTGAGTTTCATGAAATCAATTTATGTTTCTCGTTTAGGATTACATACATGCGCCAGTAAGGCAAAACCCACGATTTCAGCGTTTGTTTTATGTGTTTTTCACGTCTACGAGCAAGGTTTGTATATAGGAGGTTGTCTCAGACGTGTGCGCATCTACGGCGCGCACTGCAGGGAACGCGTCATCGGCGGTCCTTCCCTCCCACTTGTCTGCTCAGTGACAGTAATATCATAGATCATGACTAATAAAAGGTTATCCAAATACAATGGTAATACAGTATGCACATTGCCGTATCCGTACTCATGCGTTCTGATGTGTTATTTTACAAAAAACGCTTAGAATATACTAGACAGGGGTTTACTGGTACCGGAACGCCGTTCCGGTACTGTAATGCGTTTTATTAAATTTGTATACGGTTTGTCTTAACGTTGCATTGGACCATCCACTCCCTCAATCACATTCAACACTCGGTTCAGAATTGTACGACCGCTACAAATTAGCCCTTTTCACACCAAAGCTGAGCCGTGCCGGGCCGGGCGAAGCGATGCCAAGCCAAGCCGAGCAAAATCTGTGATGCGTTCGCACTGAAGCCGAGTCTCACTCAATAGGTTTTCTAGCCTTTCTAGCAGAAAAGTCATTTCTTGCTACAATAAAAGATAAGCCATTACTTGCTATAATACATAACATTTGTTTAGGTTTACAGTCTTTTACCGAAGATTTAAATTTCTGATAAATTCTATTGACTAAATAAGAAAAATTTTTTAAAGTTTTTTCTTAAAATTATATATGTGTCTGAAATTTGCTATGTGCTATATACAAGTACAAAAATAGTCGCATATACATGTGCACTTTTACTTTCTCACTATACTATAGTATAGAGAAAGTATAGTGATCGCAAAAAAAATCGATGTTGAGATTTTTGTGGAAATATCCGTTTTGGGACCCCCTGAGTCCAAAAAAGTGGTTTTTACAAAATGTCTGTCTGTATGTCTGTATGTCTGTATGTTTGTATGTATGTATGTATACAAAGCTAGAGAGAAAACTATTCGATCGATTTCAACCAAATTTGCACAAGACATGCCCAGTACGCCTGTATAGATGCACGAAACATGGTTTTGAACAATTTTGAAAAACAACCCCCTTTTTGGCCAAAAAACCCTAAAAAATCAGTAATTTTTTTTTTATAAAAAAACGGCTCTAACGATTTTGATAAAATTTGGCTTATTTGTAGCTTTTAATGTGCCCTACCATATACAAAAACCCGCATCTTTCTAAAAATTCTCGTTTAGCTAATAATAATAATAATAACTTATTTTTGGGGGTTTTTTGGCCATAAAGGGGGTTGTTTTTCAAAATGTTTCAAAACGTTTTTACGTGCATCTATAAAGACCTAATTGACGTGTTTGGTGCAAATTTGTTCGAAATCGATCGAATAGTTTTCTCTCTAGATAATAATAATAATAATATTTATTAGTTAATCTCCAACTTTAAGAAAAAAAACTCTCCTACTTCACCCTACAAGTCACAGTGAATCTGTTTAGTAATTTAAATGTATTTGGGAGAAAGTATATGTGCCAGTTCCTGGTACCGTTTTTTCTTATAAAAGTAAGCATATTATCTGCACCCTTAAACTCGGCAAAGATACGTAGGCTATAATAGGAGTTTTAGAAGCTGAAATTTCAATAATTTCCCGGCGGAGTATTTTTGTTCAGTTCCGGCAGCGTTCCGGTACTGGAAAAACTACGAGTAAACCTCTGCCCTTATTCGAATAACATTTAAACATTTGTTGTAATTATCACTTATGTTGTTGTAATCTTATGTTTATTAATACTACACTTTATTTCACGTCAATAATTAATTCATGTCTATGAGAAGCATTCTATTAATGGCCGTGGCAGTTTAATGGATAATTAATTGTTTTAAATTACTGCAATTCGTAACTAAGTAAATATTTTACTATCAAACGAGCACTACATAATTATTAACGAATTCATTTAATCTGTGTGTTTACAGCATTAACCCACAGCTATTTTTAAATTACTAAACATGTATTTAACATGCATTTACTGTTTGTTAGGATGGGTTGCAAAAAAACACAAATCTAAATATCCATATCTGCAAGATAACTCAAGAAATGACCACGACAATCAAAGAGGTACATCTAATTCTAGGCATTTATCATAATACTGGTTTAACGAAGCCTTCCACAGAATGGTTAAACCAATCGAAGTACTTAAATGCAGAATTTGAGTCTTTGCATGGGTCTTCTTTAATTAAAGAAACAGGTGTGATTTTAAATTTGACAAAAGAAATTCCATTCGCTGTAGCCAAAACGTTTTTAAAACAAAGAACTTTTATAAGGTTTAAGTTTTTGAATGAACATATTTGTATCAAAAGAAAAAACAGCAATGAAGTTTAAAACATTTCTAAAAAGTACAAGAAGATTCATAGTTATCAATAATTGATTTTAAGTTTCACAGCACAAATGGCTCGTATTTTACATATTTTTTATAAATGTAATGTATAAAAACTATAGCTTTACAAATTGAGTTTTATTTTCAAAAACGTATTTTATAAACCCATGTTACCTGCATTCATATTACTCGATTATTTATTTCAAAACAACAATTTAACATTGATAACAGAAGATTGAGCGAAGTCCCATATTTCATTAAAAACTGTTTGGATGTTAAAAAACTGAGTACTTTGTTTATAATGTTGTTCTAAAATAAAATAATAAATGAATGGTTAATTTTTAAGTAAAAAGTTTATTAATTAAATGAAATGCTAAACAAAAACGATCCGTGTAATCTTTATGGTAGTAATTTGAGTGTTTTAGATATCGTATACAAAGGCTTTATAATAATGTAACTGAATGATGGAATCATTTTGTTCACTGCAGACATTGTATTAATCTTTTTACAATTTTACGCAACAAATTTAAGGATGTAATTTATGATTAAGACGTTAAATTTGAATATATAATCATTTGTCTTCTTGCTTGTCCGCCTTTCTTAGCTTTGTCTTTCTTTCGCTTGACGCGTTTCGGGTAGACCCCATCTTCAGAAGCTTTGTTTGCTACTATCTGTACTCTTACATTGTCTGCTATTTATATTTGTTCTCCTCCCCCAACCCCCTTTCAACCTGCTTACTGCTTGTTCTCTAATTGTTTGTAAACAAGTAAACAACTATTTACAAACTCTTACATTGTCTGCTATTTATATTTGTTCTCCTCCCCCAACCCCCTTTCAACCTGTTTACTGCTTGTTCTCTAATTGTTTGTAAACAAGTAAACAACTATTTACAAACAATTAGAGAACAAGCAGTAAACAGGTTAAAAGGGTGTTGGGGGAGGAGAACAAATATAAATAGCAGACAATGTAAGAGTACAGATAGTAGCAAACGAAGCTTCTGAAGATGGGGTCTACCCGAAACGCGTCAAGCGAAAGAAAGACAAAGCTAAGAAAGGCGGATAAGCAAGAAGACAAATGTTTCAAACATCTTAGCGGAAATAAGAATAACAAATGCAGTGATATATAATCATTCTATCTATGGTGTTTTATTTATCATAAGCAAAGAATGACAGAAGAAAATATATAAATTACGTCAACAGTTGCGATGATAGGCCGGAGATGTCTCCCGGTGACGTCACGGTTCCGCCTACCGCCGGTTACACAGGCCTTACGGGATTGAGACAACCTCCTACATACAAACCTTGGTCTACGAGTACATGTCACGTAAAATATTTTCTACGGAAAATATTGTACACCTTAGTCGCAAAAAATCGAAATGAAAATGTTTTTATTCTCCTATATATAACATGTGCCAAATTTGAGCTTCTCGAACGTTCCGGAACAGAGAGTCCCGTCAATGGTTCAGAAGCACCTGGAACATTCTAGAACATTCTCCAACCTTCTGGAAGATTCTACAACATTCTGGAACATTCTACAACATTTAAGAAAATTTTTTCTGTAAAAGTTTTGGAAAAGTCTGTTTCTAGAACACTCGGGAACGTTCTGGCCATTACAGTCCACTTCAACACTCGATACCCAGCAGCTTTACCGTCTTTCCATAAGAAATCCGTTGGTGCGATGCTATCCTTTGACACCCAAATCTCAGAACCGAACCGCCTTCATGAATGGGGATAGAGGGCTATCGTACCTCCCTTGTGGCTGCGTTGGTGTGTTGCGGAGTTGTCGCGGCAAGCTTTTATAAACCACGCTTTCATTTATTATATATATACCAGGTGTCTTAAAAGTCCCACTCCCCCCCTTTAACTTTTGTGTTTGTTAAAACAAACTAATATCCTTTGGGGAACGATACTAACTTATCCCAAAGTATCTTTTGAAGCAATCGGAAATTTTGAGTGTCCCTTAAAAATGGGGGATTTTGGGGGCAACTCAAAGTTTTTAAATGGGAAGTATGGTCATGTGATACCTCATTTTAAAGGTATCTCTAAGACTAGAGACTAGGAAAGTGACATAAATAAAATAAAAATCGGACCACACAAAACAAAATGGCGGCCCCAACGTGTTGAAATAAATCGACATAAAGTTGCTAATATCTTAAAAAGGAAGAGGTTTTAGAAAAAATTTCAAGAGACAAAAAATGTTTATTTCAAAGTGCTTGGCCTAAAACATTTCTTCCAAATCGGTTTCGTAAATTTTAAGTCGACTCCTACATCTTAGATAACTGTGTAAAAAATATAAAACACCCCATCCCGATTACAACGGGCGCAAAGAAGTAACTTCAAAAAGGCGGAGAGAATTATTCAAACTTTTCCTACTGCATAGCAGTGCTCCTAACATTTAACTCTAGCTATACAAACTTCAGTGCCTAAATTAGCTTGTACTTACTTCATGAAACAATATTAAGTCTTTCGACGACCGTTAATACGTTATTCTCGAAAACTGAAACAAACAAATCAAATCAAACTGAGGTAGATACAACTGCTGTAATATAAAAGGAGGATATTCTACAAAAGGTCACTTCGCGTGACGGATGGGCAGTTATTCAGTTAATTTGTACTTTCGCTGCACTTCGATGAATATGTTGGCAGCGCAACTTGAAAGCTTTCCAGGAAATGTGTTTACTTGGAGAAACTAATCTCTTAATTTTTCCCGCTAATTAATTTATATACAATTAGGTCATGACGATGTCGAGTAAGCTGAAATATAGTGCTTTCGCTAATTTAATATAAGAACTATGTATACTTACCTTAGAAAACTATTATTAATTTATATAGGTTTATGTTGAAGGAAATTTATGTGTCGCTTTTATTTCATATTATATTTGGATTACTGTATTATAAAATTGATTATTTATATAGTTATACTAGCTGACCCGTACGGCGTAGCCAGTGGCGGTTGGTATTTTCAGTCTTTTTAACGTAATTGTATTCTTTTTAAGTGTTCAGTCAGTGAGTGGTATTTGGCTTTTATATGTATAGATCTTAAATATTAAAAGCACTATTGTCATAATAATAAAAGTATTGAAATTAAGAATTTAGTAACTTTGATCACGCAAACCCCTCCTAAAATTTCGAAATTTTTCATACCCTTTCTTAGTGAGCACCTATGGCCCTAGAGAAAGCTACATACCAAATTTCATTCCAATCCGTTCGGTAGTTTTGAAGAAATCGTGATTTAATAAATGTGATCCCCCCAGAACCCCCCTAAAATTTCGAAATTTTTCAAACCCTTTCTTAGTGAGCACCTATGGCCCTAGAGGGAGCTACATACCAAATTTCATTTCAATCCGTTCGGTAGTTTTGAAGAAATCGTGATTTAATAAATGTGATCCCCCCAAATCCCCCTAAAATTTCAAAATTTTTGTAAACCCTTTCTTAGCGAGCGCCTATGGCCCTAGAGGAAGCTACATACCAAATTGCATTCCAATCTGTTCGGTAATTTTGGAGAAATCGTGATTTAGTCATTTTTAAACCCCAAACCCTCCTAAAATGTCCAATTTTTTAAAACCCTTTTTTAGTGAACACTTATGGCCCTAGAGGAAGCTACATACCAAATTTCATTTCAATCTGTTCGGTAGTTTTGGAGAAATCGTGGTTTAGTAATTTTTATCCCCCAAATCCCCCTAAAATTTCCAATTTTTTAAAACCCTTTTATAGTGAACACTTATGGCCCTAGAGGAAGCTACATACTAAATTTCATTCCAATCCGTTTGGTAGTTTTGACGAAATTGTGGTTTAATAACTTTGATCCCCCAAACCCCCCTAAAATTTCGATTTTTTTCAAACCCTTTCTTATTGAGTACCTCTATGGCCCTAGAGGAAGCTACATACCAAATTTCATTTCAATCCGTTCGGTAGTTTTTGAGGAATCGTGATGAGTGAGTCAGTGAGTGAGTGGTATTTCGCTTTTAAACATATAAATTATTATAATAATAGATGCATTTTTACACAGTATAATTAACTAATCACTGTATAATTATGTAATTGTACTTTTATACTTAGACACTAAAACTGTAGTCAAATCAAAAGTTTATATAGGGTGATTCCCAATGCGCATAGATGATTCAGGGAGTGGTCATAGTGGTAGAAAAATGTAAATGTGAGCGGCCGTGGGACCCCCGTCAGGAACGAAGTTCATCACTCCTTTTCTTCAATTCTTAGGTATAAATACATTCATTGATGTAGGTGTCCATTCATTGTAAACACATTCAATGAAACTAAAATGTCGGTTTATCAGTCTAGGAATAACCTAAATTTATTGCGTTTATGTTTAACTTATTTTACCAGCCTTAACGGCAACGTACACACATAATTTTAATCTTTCAATTGCCGTTTATTATTAGTTTGTTTTTTATACAAACATTTACCGTTTCCATACGTTTAATGTTATTATAAGAAAGGTGTAGAATTAATTAATTAACATCAAAGCTAAGATGGTATACACAGTTAAATGTTCATTCGTTGTAAATATATTAAATATATTTCTAGTTCATCAGTCTAGGCCTATCCTAAAATTATTGTGTGTGTATAATTTATTTGACCTGTCTTGACGGCAACATACATATACAATAATTTTAGGTTAGGCCTAGACTTAAAATTACTTTCTAGACCTATCCTAAAACTATTGCATGCATGTATTAAGGGTCTTCTGTACCTTGCGTAAAACAGCAAAAATTTGCACTTCGTACTAACGTGTTTCGAACGCCGTTTTTCAACCTAAAAAGTTGTGAAACATCCTAAATTGTTCTTAAAAGGCTTTGTGCTTTTGTCTTATATCTCATAAATGAAAGAAATCGACGGCAACTCCTTTTAATCAACAGTTTAACAGTAAAAATCGATTATTTTTAACGGATTTTTGGGAGTTTTAAGCGATAATTTCCATATTTTAAGCTAACACATAAAAAATATAAAGCCTTCTTTAAAACTTAAAGTAGTTTCCCAGATTATTAATTTGTAAATAGAATCCGAACACACGTTATTACGAATGCGTGTTTCAACGATTTTGCGGCTTCAGTCAGACCTTTTGTATTGAAATCATACTGTACACTCGGGAGTTTTCTTCAAGGTATATAAGAGCCTTAAGACAGGTACAACAAATTAAATATACAATAAATATAGGTTACATATTGTTATTTCATTATGTTTAGTTTATTTTCTTTTTTAATTGTAGATATATTGTTGTTTGGAATAGTGTTTACATTGGAAGCACCAAATTCTAGTCAACAATTAATTATTTGAATTCAATAAATTATACTACGATTTAAAAGTGTATTAAAGTGGCCGAAAAAAATTCAAATTTAGTAGTAATTTACTTTCACTATCTGAACGCTTCTGAAAAAACAATAATATTAAGAAATAGGAACCTTAAAATGGGCAAAATGCCTTGGAGGCCCTAAATTTCCTCCTTCTGATTATATAAGACATATAGTTTAAAATGCTAAGTAGTTTGTAGTTTATAGTTCTAACAATCTTGCATACACCAACATTCTTTTGTTCCTTTGTTTTGCTTGACTGATCAATGTAAGTAAGACTATATTTCTTTTGTTTTCTCCTATTTTTGTATGTATAAATCTGATAATATATATATATTTAGTTTTTATGTATTTAGTGTTACGTTGACATCAGTCTTGGCAAGTTTATTACAGTGTTTGAACTTGGACACTTGTTTAGTTATTTTTGTATTTTGGTGACTTTTGTGTAATTATGTATAAAAAAAAAGAATGATTACATTTTCTATTTTTTAACTCTTACCACAACACGCGTTAAGGAACTTCGTTACAAAAACAAAAAAACAAACAAAAAAAAAACAAAAAAAAAATGCCCTATTCACAAATGTCCGAAAAAGCTCTTTTTACCAGCTAACTGCCATTTTATGTTTTACTAAATAATATCTAGAACGGCTTAACTGATTGAGGAAACAACATTGCTAGTTTAATAGTAACTTACAGGATAAATCGTACGATATTACAGATTCCTTATAATATTTATTTAATTTCAAAGCAATTTCTTTTGGAGTTATCTCAAACATAATGTCCAAAAAAATAAACCGAGAAACATTGACGAACTTAAAAGACGTATCACCGAAGAAGCTGCTAAAATACAACCTGGCATGATAAGAGATGCAGTAATAGGATATTACGTTAGATTGGCGCACCGTCAAACAGTAAATGGAAAGCAATTTGAGGATTTATTGTAGAACATTTAGTAGTTATTAGTATCTTACAGCTGATTTAGTTTAAAAGTTGTTTCCCTCGAAGTAAGATATTTTGTTCTGCTTAGTCATTTTATTTTTTAAATAACTGTTTTAAATGTAAATAAATTATTGAAAAAATAAATCATCTTATATTTTTGTGGTCTTGAAAACCTTTTCAGTTTACTTTTCGGTTTACTCACCCGCGCAAACCTTTCCCTCACAGATGCAATTGACGGATGTGGCCATCGTGTTCTCTCCATAGGAATAAGTAGCAAGAAACAACAACATGCACAGCCCAAGCTTTCCCGATGGAATTTTAAAAAAGCTGACTGGAGGAAGTTCTCCTACCTATGCGACAATTATCTTACCGAGGATTTAATAGGCGACAACGTTGACAAATCCACTGAAAGGTTCACAGCGGGCATCCTACAGGCAGCCAGAGAGAGTATACCAAGAGGACAAGTCCAACATTACAAACCGTTCTGGAACAAATCTTTAGACGCCCTCAAGAAGATCCGAAACAGGGCTAGGACTGTGGCCGAGTCTTCGAAACATCTTGACGACTGCGTACAATTGAGGAAGGCACAAGCTAATTTAAGGCAAGCTATTACCCACTCCAAGCGAGCTACTTACAGATCATTCCTCACTAAACTGGACTTCAGAAAGGATGGCCCGAAGGCACACAAGTTCATCTCCAGCCTAAACAATGACAAAAAGCTAAGGCAGTGGGAGCCAATAATTAGCAATGGTAAAACGCTGACTGGCCCTTCGGACGTTGCCAATGCGCTCTGCAGGCATTACGCTGCCGTCAGCAAATTAAAAGTCAACGCAAACGAAAGAAAACAAATTTCAGTTCAGAATGCCACAGAAGTCACCTGCCCTACAGAAAAGGAGCATCAAACCTTCTACCGCAAATTCTCCCTCAGCGAGCTCAAAGTTGCCATAGATTCACTCGGTAAAGGAAAGTCTGCAGGCCCGGACGGCATCTTCCCGGAGTTCACTCGCCACCTCAGCCTGAAAGCTCAAATCACGTTCCTAAAACTCATTAATCTTACCTGGAAAGACCGAGTCCCCCATCAATGGAAGAAAGCTGAAGTCATCTCTTTGCTGAAAAAAGACAAACCTTCAAACCAACTAAGCAGCTACAGGCCCATATCCCTCACTAGCGTATTATCTAAAGTAGCTGAAAAAATGATTGAGCTAAGACTTAGAGAGTTTTTTGAGTCCAACGGTGTCATAAGCGACTGCCAAGCTGGTTTCCGCAAGCACAGGTCAACCATAGACCAAATTGTAAAAATAACTCAGGCAGTGAAAGATGGTTTTCACAGAAAACAATCTACTCTCGCAGTGCTAGTCGACTTCAAAGCTGCCTACGATAAAATTTGGCGTCCGAAACTCATCAACAAGCTAAAGAAACATGGAGTGTGCGGAAACATGTTACAATGGATCCGCAGTTTTCTGTCGCAACGATTCATCCGCTGCAAATATTATAATGCAACCTCCTCGTACAAACAGCTTAGACACGGGCTACCACAGGGTGCAATCACAAGCTGCACCCTGTTCAACGCAATGATCGACGACCTCAAAGAAGCACTCCAGAAAATTGTGGGAGTCAACTGTCTTTTTTTCGCTGATGACGTCATCATTTGGGCCACAAGTAGCAATACCAAAGCTCTCGAAGAAGCCCTCAATAAGGCGCTTAGAGTCCTGGAGCAATGGGCAAACACAAATAAGATGGAAGTGAGCGCAGAGAAGACTGTGGCACAATTATTCACCTTGTCCACGAAAAAGCACCTCATCAGCCTAATATACAAGGGTAACCCGCTTAAACAAACTCCATTTTCTAAATACCTTGGAATTTCCTTAGACGTTAAGCTGACTTACAACGATCACATCAAGGCCACAACCGAAAAAGCCCAGAAACGCAATAATCTAATTAAGAGATTGGCCGCCACGAAATGGGGAGCTACCCAGGACGTCCTGGCAACTGCTTACAAATCATATGTCAGACCAGTGATGGAATATGGCTGCGAAGTACTCTCTCTAGCCAGCAGCACAAGTTTATCTAAGTTAGATACTGTGCAAAACAATGCACTAAGGGCCATCACCGGTGGAGCAAAATCAACTCCTATCACAGCTATGCAGCTGCAAACCGGCATTGAACCTCTGGAAGCCAGAAGAGACAAATACACTCTTAAATTCTGGGAAAGAGCAAAAAGAACAGACGCTGCGTACTGGAGGATCTACCAAGCCCCAACACAACGCCTAAAAACCCAAACGTCGCCACTGACCCATGCAGACACTCTATTGCAAAAGTATCAAATCTCGACGGGCAACGCCGCCCCCCTACAACACTTCACTTCAGTGACATCAGCTCTACCAAAAGTCAGCATGAGCCTACAAAATACAAACCTCAGCAAAGCAGAGTGCAATCCGCTTGAACTAAAGATATGGGCACTACATACAATACACACAGCCTACCCATCGCATGAGTGGCTTCACATCTACACAGATGGCTCCTACTTAGAAACTAAAGGAGCTGGAGCTGGATGGCATTGTCGACTATTTGAAGGGTTCACTGCTGCGGGGCTACATTCTACCAACTATGACGGAGAAGTACGCGCCATCTATGAAGCTGCTACAACTCTAAGTACACTAACCCTACCAGCTCAAAAAGCCGCATTTTTCATTGACTCTCAGGCCGCAATTTTAGCGTTAGGCAGCGATAGCCCCACTGATTGCCTCCGCACCGTCCAGTGCCGTGAACAGCTTGCAGAACTCATCAGCTCTGGATGGACAATAACGTTACAGTGGGTCCCAAGCCACGTCGGAGTTCCGGGAAACGAGCGAGCTGACAACTTAGCCAAGCAAGGCGCCGAATCCACACAAACTAACAACCCCACAACTCTCAGAGCAGCAAACAACAAAATCACGACCACCATAAACAGATTTACCATCAATTACCTGAAGGAGCAAAGCATGGGAAAGACCTGGGAATGTCTCGCCACCAATGGACCAATATCAGGACGACTGGAGAGATCCACTGCCGTTGCTCTCTTTAGAACAACGACTGGACACGACTACCTTCAGGCCCACCTGCACAGAATCGGCATGGCCCCAAATGACTGCTGTCCTCTTTGCCGGTCCTCCCGGATGGACGCTCTTCATCTTATGACATGCACCAGCCTCACGACCATGCCCGATGACATCGCAACACGCTACTTGGAGGCTCGTCGTCTAATGGCCGAACTGCCAAGGACGGATGGCGTTGGATAAAGTAAAGTAAAGTAAAGTACCTTTTCAGTCTGAGTTTGCTTGTTATTTTTTGCTCTTATTATGTTAATTAACAAATTTCAGAGCGTTAATTACAATTAGTATTTTTTAATCACGTTTTAAGAGAAAAATGTTAAATTAGTAAAATAAAATTATATTAATATACGATTAGTTGTTCTTTTATTATTTTGAACCACGATTTTGAGTTTTCGTTCATTTAACAGACGATAACTTAAAAACGGATTTAGATATTCAGAAAGACGGATTCGACCATCATTTTTCTGTCAAATTTTACACCAAAATCGTGTACCACAGGACTACCTTCCCGTTTAAAAAAATAAGTTCATTATAAGGTTGGGGGACAAAAAAATAAAAAAAGTGACAGAAACACTGAAGCGTCAACCATAAGTTCGGTAAATAACACTGCACAAATAAACCGAAAAACGTTTATTGATAGAGTTGTTCTAGTTCCCGGATGTACATTTCGGTAACCAAGTTACCATCATCGGAGGGTTCTAAATATAAACTAATGCTAGCATGTTTTCATTTTGGATAAGGTCCCCGAATCACTGTATTAATACAAGGTTAATGTAATATTACCTGTATTTCCGTCAATTGATCCACTCAGTCTGATTGAAATTAGAACAGTCCTAGGTGGCGAGCGGTGGATAGAGTGGAGGGGAAGCGCTGTTGCCAAATCTACGCATCGCTGTACTCAAAACGGACTTCTCATAAATGTAAACGCTGCTTTACAACGTTGCATACGATTACTATGACAACCGCTGGGACGGTAATCGCTGGTTTATCACTTGGAGTAGGGTGCCCCTCTCGCTCACCCTCCCAACCCGTGTCAGCCAAAACTGTTCTACTTTAAATCAAACTATAGTATTGCAAACACTACCGCGGTTTCGGACGTATTCAATCGTCCATCTTCGGGTGTGAAAAATCGCTCACAAGGTTGTCAAACATTAACAAATTGTTACAACACACTGACATTACAACATATACGCAAAAACACAATAAACAACGCACTCCATTCAGTGGCGGCTTGCCCATAAGGGCTCTCGGACGCCGCCCCTCCAAAAGATTTGAAAAAGAAAAAAAATTAAATACCCGTTCAATTATAATTATACATCTAATTAACCAAAGTGTTTTTTCAATCACATACATCGAAAGTGTAGCAAAAAAACACGCAAAAATAGCGCGAGAAGTTTGTGTATGTAGCCGTGGGGCGCTGGCCAGAACGTCCCAATCCATTACCATGCAGTTATATGAAGAGTGGTAGTGGTGGGGGCTGCTGGTGCTATGACGCGTCTAAACTTGTGCCTTATGGAAGGCTTGGGACGGCGTCCGAGCATGCGCAGAGCGACGTATCGTGAGTCGGAAAGAAGGATGGATTTCTGCTATAAGCAATATAACTAAGTAGAGTATTTCAGATTTACATATGATAAGTATTTCAGAAACATATGGCATCACAAATTTAATACTTAGATTGCCTTAAAAACTCACTAAAATACACAAAATGTTCAAACACCCCGGTGGTGTGTGCCCCCCCCCCCAGCATTTTACTCACGAGCCGCCACTGACTCCATTTAGTTTGTAGTTGTCCGCACGGGTACTGGGATAGAACTGGGTCGGAGCATGCTAACAACTTGTTAGAATTAGTTTATAGATTTAGAACCCTCCGATGGTGGTACAGATAGTGCCAATTAGCATGGAGCGCGAAGAGAGGAGTGTGCAAGTCTCCTACGCCGGCTCCCACCACATTTCCCCTCTCGCGGCGGAGTACTAATTCATGTCTTCTATGTAGTCGTGTTGATTGTATATCAACACTTTTTGGTAGTGACTGTACTGAATACTCACAGTCGAGTAGGAGAGGGTAAGACGTTATAGCGCATGCTCAAGTGACGCTTCACGCTACTTGGCACTATCTGTAACTTGGTAACCGAAATGTATATCAGGGAACTAGAATAACTGTATCAATACATGTTTTTCAGTTTATTTGTGTAGTATTATTCACCGAACTCGTGGTTGGGACTTCAGTGTTCCAATAGTTTACATCCACCATAGTACTCATTGAACATCTATAAAAAAATGGTTCTTTTATACCTGTAAATAACTGCATTCATCTCCAATAAGACTCGTACATTTTGAGATAATTCGTGTCCAGACTTTTCTAACACCCTGTAGGTTTGCTATTATTAGCGAATTTCAATAGGAAAAATAAGCTATTTCAGTGGCCCTTATGGTCGGGAGTAGCAAATGAGCACCAATCATGGTCCCCAGAACACGTGTTGGGGTGTCATTAAAAATCATATATATATGTATATATGTGTTCGCACTATAGCGGCCGCATTTTAAGTCCGATTTGGTTCAAATTTGGTACACATGTTGGTTGTCTACGTCGTTCGCATGAGTTCGTTAGCCAAAAAAATCCAACAACCAGAAGCACGTTTTTTGACCTGAAGTAACAACTTTTTTGCGAGTTTTCCTACGAAAATAAATGTTTTTAGAGATTTTTCTGCAAATGTAGGATGTTATTCTTCACATTTTGTTTTTTTACGCGACCTTATAGCTTGTTTCGTTCCCCCAAAATCGATCAAAACGTAAAATACCATAAAAGTGCCCGGTTTAAAGCCATGTGATTGATTTTACCGTGCTATTGTGTATTGAAGATACTCCCAATATGCGAAATGGCGTGCGAAGCATTTTTCAGCTATTCAGCACCGATGTGAATAGACCTATTTCTCAAATTGTTAGTTGAAACCTTAAAACATAGGCCTATAAACTTAATTTTGGAAATTTGCTTAACTCACGTCAGCGGTTCAGCTGCGTGGTCGAATTATTAATTATTTTTACTTAGTTAATAACTAGCGTTATAAATATACGTTGCTCATACTTCTGTTTCTTAGTTTTCAGTATCACATTCTTTATGGGCAACCAACCTTCGCAGCTTTTATTAAACACCATGATTTACTTCGACAAAGTTTTGTTCTCACTACATCTCTTAATTATAGTGTATATTACGGATTATAATACCGCTTAATATTGTTATAGGCTACTGTTTCTCATAATGAAGTTAGTTGATGAAGTTTGCACATTAAACGCTAAAGGGGAAACACCTTGTCTCTGCTTTAACAAGTAACTGGGTGGCCGAGTAAAACCTGACACTTTAAACAGCTGTTTCTCAGCTATTATTTCGTTTAGACTGTAGATTCTTGAAACAAATAACAAAACAGCTGTTGCCATTTCAGTATACACGGAGCAGTGGTCAGTTTAACATCATGCTTTTGTTATCGAAGCTTTTTTCTAAAAATAACGAGTCTGCGACTGCTACGCAACGGTTATTTCGTAACGATTCCCATGTTCCTCGTCACGGTGCTGTTCCTTGTGAGAATACTGATTAAAATGTGGACACACGATTTCAGAAATAGTGCATCTGAATTAAAAGTGCCAACTGGTAAACTAGATCCGTACGTATAACAATGAATACATAAATATTGTATTCTGTATTCATTGCGTATAAGCACAACATCCATTTAAGAGGTATTTTAAAGTAAACTATTTTAAAACCAATTACGAAATGAGGAAGCACAATGTCCATTTCAGAGTTATGAAGAAATAAATTATTTTAACACAACTTACAAATGAGGAAGCAAAATGTCCTTTTAAGAGGTATTATAAGGTAAACTATTTTAATACCACTTACAAAATAAGGAAGCACAATGTCCATTTAAGAGGTATTATAAAGTAAACTATTTTAAAACCACTTACGGAATGAGGAAGCACAACGTCCATTTCAGAGGTGTTACCAAGTAAACTATTTTAACACAACTTACAAAATGAGGAAGAACAAATTCCATTTCAGATGTATTACCAACTATTTTAACTCAACTTACAAAATGAGGAAGCACAAAGTCCGTTTTAGAGGTATTGAAACAACTTACGAAATGAGGAAGCACAATGTCCATTTCAGAGGTACTACCAAGTAAACTATTTTAATACAACTTACAAAATGAGGAAGCACAACGTCCGTTTTACAGGTATTGAAACAACTTACGAAATGAGGAAGCCCAACGTCCATTTCAGCGGTATTACCAAATAAACTATATACTCTGCTATATACACATCTATATATATATATAAGCCAAAACCCACTGACTCACTGACTCACTCATCGCGATTTCTCAAAAACTACCGAACAGATTGGAATGAAATTTGGTATGTAGCTTCCTCTAGGGCCATAGGTGCTTACTAAGAAAGAGTTTGAAAAAATTCGAAATTTTAGGGGGGTTTGGGGGGATCAAAGTTATTAAAAAATGACTTCTTCAAAACTACAGAATGGATTGGAATGAAATTTGGTATGTAGCTTCGTCTAGGGTCATAGGTGCTCACTAAGAAAGGGTTTGAAAAAATTCGAAATTTTAGG
>JAGFPH010005808.1:7760-27404 GCA_018207615.1 Philaenus spumarius
TTTTTTTTCGACTTTGGGAAATCGATAGACTGGTAAACTTTTTTTATGTTAATCTACATACTTTAATGTACTTATAAAAAAAAATTCAGTCGTATTGCAAATTACTGGTAGTTGTAACCTATACCGACTGGGTTATATAGGGACTCTGATACAAACCTTAGTAGAGGACATATTGAAAAACATTAGAATTGACAACCTCCAAATTATAAATTGATCGATCTTCATTCACTTCTTCAATTATAGACCAGGGAAACTAGTACGATTTGGACCCGAATAAATACATTTTTGCCTACAGCTCTGATTTGGATGCAGTTTGCTTCATCGTGTTCAGAAAAATACTAGGAAAAAAGTCTACTTATGACAGTTTCGGGAGAAAGCGGAAATGCATCGCGGGTGCATAAAGTGCATCTAAAAGTGCCCAATTTTTAAAATCGGTACTCGGGGGGTTTTTGGGAGCGCTGATCTCATTTCTGACCATGCGAAATGCCCGCGGTGCACCAGGGGGGTGAGAGGGGAATTTTGTGAAGATGCGACAGAGACTTGAAAATTTCCTCTCGGGGGGGGGGGGGGGGGTTTTTTGGGGGCACTGATTCAATTCTGACTATGAGAAATGCCCCCATTTCGCTGGAGAAATTGGAGCCGATGATAAGTTTATGAAATATTTTGAGATGACGACTTATAGGCTTATAGTGAGGATCAGGCCGGGAGCATGACACATTATGCAAGCAATCATGAACATCATTTCCTGCGCCTTCTCTACAGGCTGCGTCCCAGCGTGTGGGTGCAGGAAGCATAACGTTGCCAGCAAAATTTCTTGCAAGAATTGTTGAGGCACAAACTGCTCAAACCCATCAATCAGGTGATATGGATGCCAGCGACAAAAGTGAGGAAGAAGTCGATAATGATAATGGCTTATAAATAATTTTGAAAATCAAAAATTGTGTATATGAGAATTTTTTATTTTTTACATTACGTATAAATATTTGTATTTTTACTATTCCAGATTTGTGTTACTAGTACAGAATAAAGAGATTTTTTTTAAAATTATGTATTTATTCTTTCTCTTTCCTTTGAAAATTATATTATGTCTTCTCCTTTTCATAAAAGATTATACATATCGCCTCCCCCAGAGCCCCCCTGGTGCATCGGAGGCATTGCACATGGTTAGAAGTGAAATCAGCGCCCCCAAAAACCCCCTGGTTCTAATTTTTGCGACTTTTCATCCATTTTTAGAGGTTTCAAAAATATTATGCACTTTATGCACCCACAATGCTTTTTCACTTTCTCCCAAATCTGGTCACAAATAGACTTTTTTCCTAGTATTTTTCTGAACATGATGTAGAAAACTGCATCCAAATCGGAGCTGTAGGCAAAAATTTATTTATTTTTCAGTACTTTGCCTGGTCTATTACACTACTACCCAAAAAGTTATTTTAAACACCCTATTTCATTTAAGTTCAAAATTGTTAACCATTGCAATCGTCCCATAAGTCCCAACCATCTTTCATTAGTATAAGCCTAGAATAAGAAATCATGATCAACGTTGTTTAGCAGTTAATTAAGTTAAAATATGTTTTCTGTTTTATTGAACTACAATAGTACTTTGAAAAATACATTACAATCAGTTAGCCAGCAAAAACAAAATTGTAAACTTGAACCCGAGATTTTTGTAAAAAAACATTCAGTGTACAGTACTAATTTGTATTAACCAATAATAAATCATTTGTAATCTGATTCCACAGTGTACCTCTACTTATTTATATAATTCACATTAAACGTGGAAGTTATTACTACATACAAATGTAACATCATTATAAAGCTATATAAAGTTGTTTTTTTCGGAAGATTATTTTTGTAAATAATAATTGTTAAAATATTACATATTATGTTAGAATAAGTAACTTAGAACTTGGGAAACAATGATACAGTGTTACTAAATGTAGTAATGTCATTTTTATTATGTAAGGTAGAGCAGTTTAAAGTTTAATTATTGTAATCAGTTGCAGAGTATTAGACGTTGCGGCCATTTTAACACCTTCTTCTACATGGAAGTGGGTCAGGCTTCTGTCACAGGTGCTGGTAATCTATGGATGCAAACTGAAGATACTAATATTGCTACAAACATGCATGATAATATAATCCGGTAATTATATAAATGACTATGTTATGTAATAGAATGTTGTAATTAAACTGTAGTAAAATATGTCCACCAAATTTAATATTTGAATGTTACATTTCACAGAATTTTTCAATTAAGAAATTTCAAAATAATTTGTCTTAGCTTTGATGGCTTACAGCTCCTATTAACTTTGCCTGACCCTCCCATTCCTCTCCACATTAGTTTGAGCAGTTTTGTATACTATGTAACTAATAATAACACAACTAAAATACTAGTACAAATAATACTAGTTTGCGTCTTAACTAATAATACACACTAAAAGTGTCCAGTTTCAATGATTTTAGTATTTACATAAAGCTAAGATTCTGAACTTTGATATTCATTTATAAAATATAAATTTATGTAATATAACATTTAAATCAATAAAATACTAGTTGTCTCCTACTGGACTAAAGAATGTAAATTTTGTGTTTGTTTGTTTTTACTTTATTTATTCTAAATATTTTATAATCTCTTGGTAGAATCTCTAAACGTTATATAGAACAACTTAGCTTTCAGACAGATATCTATTTATCTAACACCTTTCCTAGCAGTACTTGTGTCAATAGACCTGCTAGGCCAAAGAATGTCTGTAAGTATAGGCATACTAGCTATGTTACTGACATCATTATTGTTACTAATAATATTTTCTATATTAAAAAAACTATCTTCTCCACTTTTTCTACAGTTAAGTTTCTATCATCTGAATCAGAGAAACCTATGTATAAACAGTTCTTCTTCACTAAACATATCACAATCCCAATGGTCTAAATACTCACATATTTTAAGATCATCTAATGTTATTATTTACACTATTAAATTTAACGAAAGAATTACAAAATATACTTTTAAAACATGTACAAAACAGCAAAACCTAAAAGGAAACACATTCCAAGTTGTTGACTGATAAACTATGTCTAACTGAACAGCTGATAAGCAGATGTTCCTGTTGTTAAAATAGCAGTAAATAAGAACTGATCATCTGTGTTGTTTCTACGTAGTTGTTCCAAAGGTTTCTCAAAGTCTAAAGAGAGTTCTGCATCTATCGGTTAGTCGATAAAATATCAATAAAATGAAATTATAGTGTTGATCGGGCGTCACTTGACACTGGATTGGAATGGAAACTTGCTTTGACAGGGTTGCCCGTTCTAGTTATTGTAAGCGTTAATTATCGCTAGTGTGTTTGTACCGAATTTTATCTGCAAAACTATTTATTCAAAAACATATGCCTGCTAAAGCTAGACTTGACTTGAATAAGTTGTGTACGTTGTAGAGTGCAGAATATCCAAATTTTGTAGGGTTAAATTTTAAGAAAAAACTAAATATTTATTGAATCACTAGTACCTCTGTCACAGCCAATTTTCTCCTGAAATGATGAAAGTATGAAGTCATATCTTATATATATTTAATACATCAACATTCAAACATAGTTTAGTATGATTTTTGGAGAAAAAAGTTTGGTACCCCAAAAATAATTATTTAATGATTGATATTGTTGTATTGGTTAAGGTTTGAAAAGGTTTAATTTGAGGATATCAAAACTATTTTAGAATTTTGTGATGTGTAGTTTGTGTTCTTGAAAATATTTGCTATAAAATAAAAGTTTAAATTCATTAGTGTTTTCCTGTAAAATGTACAGAAGTCGGGCAAACCTTCTTTGAAAAAAATGTGTTTCCAAACTTTCCTTTTTTATTCCAAAAAAATAATGCAAGTAAAATTTTTAAAAATCCATTGTGTCAGAGGTATTTTACAGAAAAACCAGCAGATCCAAACTTTAGTGAAAAGTGATAAAAAATATGTTTTCTATTCAGGAGGTGTAAGATAGTATTGTTTTTGGGAGCAGCTCCACTATGAATGTATAATTTTTTCAAGGCCATAGTTATATTTAGTAATAACGAGTTGATGATCTGTTATTAATATCTTATAGTAATATTTTCAATACGGCTGGCAATATGCAACCGTTGGCAAATGAGTTTAATTTGTACTTTTCTGGTTCCTTTAGTAAAATTTCAAAAAAAAAAATAACTGCATATTACATCTTAACAAATTCACCTAAATTAAGCAAATTTTTACTACAATTTGTATTGTTTTTTTGGTTAATGCATGTTGTTTATATAATACTATTTTGTTGCAGCGCTTGTTCAAACTGTTCCAAGAAAGATTTTGGCCCGAAATCAAGAAACCGATCTTCTTCTGCCAATGAAGCGTCGAAACCTATAACAGTGATGCAAAAATGGCCGACTCATGCAGGTAAATTTTTTTCGGAACTAAAAATTTAGTCTTGTTTTGCACGATAGCTGTATTGAAGCTTGTAGTACGATAGCAATACTTAAATTCTTTCTTAAACCAAACTTTCTGCTTAAGTTAACACATTCTTATCGGGCACTCTGCAAAGAAATGGTAGCAAAATACTTTCAAAAGCACCTTCTACTTGGGTATAAAAATACTTCTTTATAAGATTGGGTTTATAGTTGCATACAAATGTGATTAGTAAATGATCTGGCTTGACTGTTAGAATAGTTGCAAATTGGGATTAGTACTATTTAAATAAAATTAGAAATTTGGTTTCGGCCATTAAAGTGGAATTACTTGCTTATTGTGATAGTAAAACTTAGTTATTTTATTATGAATGCGATTGGTAGACAGAGAAAAGGTTAATGCCAAAATCCATAATATGCTGCGCGACCATTTCCTACATCTTTGAAGTGTTGCCAAGTCAAACTGTAGGGATGAGGAGGGAAGGTGTAATCTACTCATGTTCTCCTTTAAGTATTGGACAGTGTAGAATATCCTCTTTCTATGATAAAAGGGTTTTAAATCGGGTGAAGTTAAATGAAAGAGGGTCGTTTGTAAAAAAAAAGAAGAGAGGATTAATAATAAGCAATAAATAACTGTTTTTATACATCCTTATAATACCAAATCTGGTAGAAAGATTAAATGTTTAGTAATTGTTATGAACTGAATTAATAAAATAAAATATTGAAACATTAACCCTAGAGCTGACAGTCTTTTACTCTGTATTGGTGGACCATTTTAATTTAGTTCAAACCCAAAACATACATTTTGTACAAAATACACAAATCACTATGCACCATATACAAAATAGTATATAAATATACATATACCGTTTGTTTGTAAAATACTTTAGTCATATTGTTGCCAGAAATTTAAACAAATGTATTTGTTTTTATCTTAAAGAAACATTCATAATAAAAAGTGTTTGAATGTCAAAAAACAGTTTTACTTTAAGTAATACAGTAATATTTACACAAACAAAAAGTGAAATTTATAAAAGAAGCACATATTTTTTCATTTGATACAGTTACACTTTGTTTGACAATATCAAAAACTGAATCCTCCGCGTCACTCAACTCCCCATAATTATTTTCCAAACATTGCTTGGTCGGTCGATGACAATAAATATTTACAAAAACAACATAACAACTTCTAAAATCATACATCTTGACACACTTAAACAGTTTATGGTAAAACCACATGCATTGAAACGGAATAAAAAACAGTGAAAAAGTGGAACAACAGACTGATGTAAATACTAACTGTAATTATTGACATTACGTGGGACTACAAGATCATATAATTTTTGGTCATAAAATACAACAATAGATAGTTAAACAATTCTTTTTTAATTGCTACTAAATTTAATGTCATTCAAATAATAATGACTGAATTATATTAACTATACAAAATGTGTGTCCCAACTCAAAATGTACGGTGTTGCCAGTACTGTTTTGAGTTCAGGGCTTTTGCCAGTTCAAGGGTTAAGAACTCTGTAAACTTGACTAAAATTAAATTTTGTGATCGCTAGGTGTGAAGTATATATGTAGGTCTATAGAGAAATAGTACATACAATAATGATTCACTACTCAAACAATGCTTATGTTTTATTTAGATAACCTAAGTTATTATATTTATTTTAATTTGGTGAGAAATTTGCATTGTTTAATTTAAATTTACTTTTACTATTCAACATAAATACTCTGCAATATAATCTATTTTGAGATTGGCTTTAAATATTCAACCTGCTTTATTAAACTAAATTTTTTAGTATAAAATAGCAAAAGTTTTGCACCAATCAGGTGGATTACAGTCATTTTTTATGCTAAGTGTAGTCATATAAGGACTATTTGCCTTAAATATTTACCTACCAAACTATATAGAAAATATTATGTACTAATTAAAAAGTGTTTACACGATTGAGCTGCAATTTTCACAATTAATTAGTTTCCTTTTTAATCATTTTATAATTTTTAAGAAAAAACACATTGGCTGATTAAAATGAATGAGATAAGAGTGGACATAAACATAAAATAACACAAGAGCGTTAACATTATTATTTCAAAAATGTGTAAACAAGCTATATTAATAATCAGTTTTTTGTCTGATAATTCGTCAATAATAATTGCATTGCAACCTTTTAAGGAAAACAAATTAAGTCATTATAAATAATCCACAAACTCAACATTCTTGGTTCAGCAGCGTCCTGCAGCAGCCTATTCTATCTCTTATTCAAAAGTATCCGTAAATCACTTAATTTCACTTAAAGTGAAACAATTTTTGCTGTACAATTACAGATTCTGTTTTCCTTTAAAATGCCACATAGAAATAACAATCCTCCATGGTTTAACAATGTCAATGCGATGGGATAGAGAAATGTTTGTATTGCGCAACAAGGACGGGAATGTTGCAACAGTGGTAGTAGGCTTGTTGCTGTATATTCAGATTTTGGACACTTAAGACTGGTGTTACAATGTTACTATATACCACTATGTACTGTATTTAGTACCATCGTCAGAATTAGGTTCAAGCGATCATTTTGAAATGGAGAAAAAACACTATTTTGATGCTCTTCACTATTTGAGCTATGTGTATTTCTCTTTTCCATGTGGTTTTCTATATTTTGTTTAGTTTTAAAATTACGTTTATTTGGTAAACAAACTTTAAAATTTTTTAAATACCCACATTCCATAACAAATGACCTGACGTCTAAACAAAATCATACTTTATACTTTGAATACATTATAGGCCTACATACCAACAAAATTTCAACTTTATTCTCAAATTTTATTTCATTGTTGTACTTAGTTTCAATATTTATGATTGAAAAATTATTACAGAATTTCTTTTAGGAAATTTAATAAAGTTTGATAGTTCATTCAAAATAGCCTTATAAGTTAAGATTTATCAGCTGTTCTCGGTTTTGTCAAAAATAATTAAAAACACACTTATTTACTTTAGAACACATTTTTAAACAAATACTATGAGTTTTTTTTTTAATTTGTTGAAACCGTGATGCTAAATGAAAGCAAAGGGGGTGGGGGGGGGGACGGAAGAGGGGTGAATCATTCAATTTAAAATAAACAATTTCTTAAATGCCAGTGTGTTCTATTTTAATAAAATTTTTTAAATAACATTGTGAAGCATATTTTAAAAGAATAGAATCATCATAATTTAAATTTGTCCTTCAACATACTATTTGTTTTGCTATTAAAGCATAAAATATGTTGATTATTTTTGAAAATGTATATATTTGTTTAAATGCTTAATGTTATACTTGTATAAAGACTGATTATAAAATTCAGTATTACTCGGTATTTAGAATCTAGTCTGGCGGATAAAAATGCAAGACTTCAGTGCAAAATTGCGTAATTTGCAAATAGCTTCAGTGCCATATGTCACCGATTTTTATCGCACTTTGAAGCGTTTACTATTGCGTTTGGGTCGATTAATTTTTTACTGAGTACGAAGGCGGACTTACACAGACCACTTAAGATCATCTCGGATAAATTCATCAGCAATAAATGTTAAAAAGTTTCGAGTAAATACTCATGTCATTCTGAAAAGCCGTCAAGTGAAATTACAGTGCAGCAATTAATTCAAACAATTTGTGAATGTTTGTTACATGAATGCGGATGTCTTTATTGAAAAAAAGTGATAAGAAAAAATCGTCGATAAATCATGGTTAGTTTGATTTAATATCGTACGTGCATCATTAAGTCTTTCTGGGGAAAGGGCTGCAAATATTGTTTCTTAAAAGTAATTATCTAAGGTTGTAACATTAAATTTAGACACATGCTGTTGCATATTGTTTTCATTTATAGTTTTATGACTTTCACAGACCTTTCGAAAATATTCTATTATATAATTAGAGAATTTTTCATAATGCTTTATATTTTGAAACTTTATTTTAGTATCCTTCTGTTTTGTTTTTAAAAATGAGCTGGATGTTCAGGAAGTAATGTTGTTGTTATTTTTTCTATATTTACATAACTTTAAACCAATTTTATTTGGAATACAGTAGAACGTCGACTATCCGAACTAATTGGGACCGAGGGGAGTTCAGATAACTTAATTCAATTTATTGTGTACTCGCTAGACGCTAGTGACTACTGACTAACTGGCGACTAGCGGCAGTGTGCGGTCAAGTGCCTGGCTACTCAACAACGGCCGCTGTTCCGTTGAGCGCACAAACTCCCTGAAGTCTACAACTAGGCTGACAATGTGAGTCAAGAACTTTAATTTCGGAATTATGTGCACTACTGTACTTATTAATTTATTTTCATTATACTACACCGAAAACAGCTGTTTTCCATAACTGTTCGTTCATAAGCACTTAAGTCCTTATTTTCCGTGCTCCAGCTGATTTTACGAATAAACATATAAGTTTTATGTAAACAGCTGATTGATTTTGTGAATGGAAATATAACAGAAAAATCAAACAAGTTTTAATTGTTTTTTTTTAAATAAAAAGATGTTTTGATTAAAAGTATGTATTTTTTCGGTGTAGTTTAGTGAAAAATATCGTACGTAACTCTTGCTTGCATGAAAATCTTGCACTCGGCTGCGCCTTTCGCAGGAACTATCAAGCTCGCACGGAAAACCCCTATTTACCGGATTATAACGTAATATACTATTACAGTACATTTCCGTGTTCGAATGATTGACGTTTCGGATAATTGATGTTCGGATAATCGACGCTCTACAGTAGACATTAATTTTCAATTACTAAGCATAACATTTTGAAAATCTAAAAAAACAATGTTTTGTCACAAAATTCTTTTGGTAATACAGTGGAAGGTTTAGGTGGTTATTTTTACCTTCCATCAGCTTTATTTAAAACAAATGAACATCCCAGGTGATTTTGAATATTTTTTTTGGAAAGTTTATTTACACAATTCTTTTTGGATCTCATCTATGGTGATCATCGAAAGTGAACTGTGTACATCTGCCTTATGCTCAAATCTTATAAAAAACTGAGCACTCTAATCTGAAATCCGTTATATGAGAGAGGGCAACTTTCTTGGAAAATCATTTGGTAATTGGCAAGGAAATATATCATCATTATTCTGTTTGATTGAATTATTTAAACAAAATATTAGTGACAACATCTTCACTTGATTATTGCAAATAATAAGACGTTATAAAAATGTGTTTCTTATAATGTTTATATTTGATTGAAAATGCAGAGAACAGATTGATTCGAACAATGCATTAGAGATTATACATTTATTCAATTGGGAAATAAATGTTAATGTCTACACTTTCATTAATTAGTGGTAGATTGTGTAGGTATAGTATTATAAAAGGAGCGATGTGATTGGTGCATTTACAGAGGATGTGGTGCATTCAGGTCACGTAGAGAACACGAGCACGGTTACGAGTCCAGCTTCTGTTACGGAGACTTCAAATCATGTTCACTCTGGTATTTTCCTTTTTCTTATATTTTATACATGTATGAATTTTTTATCTTATGCCTCTTGTCATATTTGAAATAAACTAACTACATCATTGTTATTTGTTCTCAGTTTGTTACATAAGTGTTATTTAAAAGGTTCTTTGTGAGTTTATAACATTTAAAATAACATCAGTTATAATTGGTGATCATTTAGGATATAATTCTCTTACCTTTCGGCATTGATCAAAACTGTTTTTGTGAGAAATATAAATACAAAATTCAAAGTCATTCTTGAGAAAGGTTGAAGGCCCGATAACATTTCAAATCAGTGTAACTATTTTCAAATGTACTCAATCACGTATGTAGACAAGTAGTTGGAATGCATTTGGAATGTATTTCTTTGGGCACCATTTATTATGTTTTAGTTGAATTTATACTTTTATGTAGGTGCAAGTAGTTTTATCAACTCCATACTTGCAGTAAAAATATCATTGTTTATAAAATCATGATAGATAGTGTGCACAATTCTGAAAAAGATAGTACAAATTTATTTTTTATTTGTACTGTGAATAGTTTGACATTAATTCTGATCAGGGCTGTGCGAATCCAGAAATTCTAGATCGAATCCGAATCCGAATAATATTTTTTCAGTCATTTCGAATCCGAATCAAATCCGAATAATATTTGTATGCTAATTACGAATCCGAATAATATTTTTAGGCAAATTACGAATCCGAATCGAGTCCGAATCCCAAGCCTACGAATCCGAATCTCAAGTCTACGAATTCAAATCGAATCCGAATCCTCTAAAGTTTGTTGAATTGATACCAAATATTAAAAAATTATACATTTTAAAAGGTGTTTATAAAAATTATTATTTATTGGACTGTGAGCAGCTTATTTTAAAATTAAATTATATTAAAAACTAACATTGAATCCAAGTCCAACTTATTTTTATTGGGAATTTAACACAATCAAATACAGCCCACCTACTAACTGGTATGATAATTTAGTTAATAATTATTATTAAATGAATAACATAATACAAATTTAATAGGCTAATTAAATCAGGTAATGTCAAAAATTAAGAAATCAAACTGCAACACTTATAGGCTGCAGTAAAACATTTAATTCACAGCAGCCTAACATGATGCAACATTCTTTGTTCAAAACCGTTAATTACTTTTTTCTCATTCGTACTGTTTTATCCTTGAAAAATTTTCGAATCTTTTCAGTCACTACTCGATCTTTCGAACCGAATCTGGATTAGCGGATTCGTTTTCAAATACGAATCCGAAGATTTTTGCATGGCGGATTCGACTATTGAATCCGAATCGAATCCAGAGATGGATTTGGATTTGAATCTATTTTCGAACTATTTGCACAGCCCTGATTCTGATAGTTGTGTACATTTTGGTCATTTATTATTGAAAATCATATAATAACAAGGAGACCATGAATCACGGTTGTCAAACCTAATTTGTACTCCTATATTTGATAAAGGAAGATTACTTCTGCATTTTGTATGATAATACAAACGAAAATAAATTGATGACATTATAAAATATTACTCTATTAACATTCAATTTTTAAACGTTGAACGTAGGTATCTAGAAGTATTAGTGTTGGGCTTCACATATTGTTCTGGATGTTTCAAGTTCAAATGGTTTTAAATGTATTTTATATCTCTGTTTTGTTAAGAGGTGGAAAAAACTAACGGTTGTTGCTTGGTTCAATTCCTGCTGTGCACAAACTGTTTTTGTATGATGACCAACATTTTGTTTGTTTGCCTAAAAGTAGAAAATTATCTTTTATGCCAATTTTATTATCTTGTCTTATTCAAGACTTTAAAAAAACAAAAGACGTGTCCTATAATTTCACATTACTTCCGCTCTCAGATTTAGAGGTAATTATTATAGTATAGTTAAACTGATTAGGCCTACATAACAAAGCGCATGTTCTTTCATAACAAACACGTGATTAACAAAACAGTTCTTGTCTCTTAAAATTTCTATTTAATTGCATTTAAAATCTGTTTTAACATTATTTTCAAGCTACGAATTCTTTTTAAAGAAATTAATATGTTATGTTTGATGGGTCGCTAAAAGGGTTTCAAGGTTTCCACTTGTTATGGGTTTTGTTTTGACAGTTACGTTCGTTATTTGTGACGTATGTCCCAGGTTTTGTTAGGCTTATCAGAAAAGTTCTGATAGTGAAGGGCCGGTTATGGAAGGTTTACTTATATCATAAAACTAGTAGGTGCCCCAGTTTCGCCTGCGGATAAGGATGAGTGGATGAATGAATTTCGTGTAAATATTTAGTCTTAGATTCTAAGGTCCCGCACAGTGTGGTTCATCCAAATTGACCAATGTTTACATACGTGATTAGCTGTGCATTGGTAAGCCCAAAAAATTATGTTTTCAAATTGTTTTGCTCACAGTTGTAAAAGAACTCTCAAATTAAAAATCAGGTTCTGAAGTGCATTCAAACCTCCTTCCATTCACTTGTGTTGAAAATGTTACTCCTCTGCCTAACAGAATGGTTGTTTACCATCCCTTAGATGCAAGTAATTGGAATGCTATTTTTGTTATGTGGGTATCTCCTAAACAATAAATACGTACCAAATTTCATCTATGTAGCTTAGTGGAAATAATGTTTAATGTATGTAGGGGTAGTTATCCAATTTTTACCTTTTAGTTGCAATTAACAAAAATGCGTGGTTTAATTTGCCTTTTTTTTTTGAGAGAGAATTAAGGGTACTAAATTTTGGCTCTCTAGCTTCAAGGGAAACATAAGAATAAATATTTGTTGTTTTAAAGGTAGTTTTACGTAGCAGGTAGAAAAACCAATCAAAATTTGAAAGCTTTAGATTTTAATGTATCGAATAAACCAATGTGGTAAATTTCTGCTCTTTAATCTGATGTGATGTAGGTGAATTAAATATTCATTATGTTAGGGTAGCACCCCCTTTAAATGCAAGTAATACAAATAATATTTATGGCATTAGCTCCTTCTTCTGCTAATTAACCACTATGCCAAATTCAATCGTGATCCGTCAAAGTGTATGAGCGTGCAAAGAGAACTCATATACACAGTTAGAGGCGCTGATGATTTCTTTTATATATAAAGATACTGTAAACGATTTCATTACATATTTCAGTTGAAGCTGTTGTATTTTACATTTCATGGGACTAAGTTAAAGTTTTTGAAACATTCTGATGAACTATTTCATTTAACAAATAAGGCATATTACTAAAGAATATCATATACTGTATATTATTTGTCACAAGTATTTCATTGGTAATAAGACATTTATTGTTGTTGGTGTATCACTAAATTTATAATAATAATTAAGTTCATATTCAATATTGTTTGCGGTCTTGCTTTCATACAGTTTTAACAAAGTGTGATTAACAAAAAACAAATTATTTTGTAATAAAGTGATTCCATATTGTGCAGAAAACTAACTTCTGAGCAGACTTTTAAAGTAATTCAGATTTTTTTGTTAAATTTGATTAACAATTTTAAGTACATTGAGTATTAAATTTCGATAAGAAAATAATACATGTTTCATGATAATTTGTACAAGGCCTGTTTGAAGTGAAGTTTAAACTATGAAGAATTTATACTCAATGATTTTATAATTAATTGTTATTATTGTACTTAACAAAAACCTAACAAGTAATCTGTTTTCATAGCATGAGTTGTGATTAATTTTGTTTACAGAAATTACTAATGGTTAGAGGTACTTCGGAAAATGAATTCATTTTAATATACAGGGTGAGTTTTATGTCTTGGCACACCTGGATATAATTTAAACGATCTGAGATATCAATATGAGACCTTGACCATACCCACTATAACATTTCTTTTCCTTTTTTAGGTGGTTAAACATTTCGCCCCCTCTCCTATTCTAAAGGGGGGTAAAGGGGGCAACTTAAAATTTTCAAATGCAAACCCCCATCATGTGGCCCCTCATTTTAAAGGATATAAAAAAAGAAATCAAATGACGCAAACTAGAGGTCTCTATGTTGCCTCTATCATAAACTACAGGCATTCTAAAATACGAGCAAAGTACTTCCCAAAGTTATTAAGAAAATACGTTTTTCAACTCCTCATCTGTGCAACATCATAGAAAGAATGGAAAGATTCATTTAACAGAGTAAAAGACTATTTACAATAGTAAAAGAATTTATTTCCATGTTCTGTTGTTAGTCACATTAAGTCAATATGCTTTGGCATTTCCCGTGTTCTAATCTTACCAGTTTCAACAATCTACTTAAGACTTTCTCTTGTATTACAACAAGATGGAGCACCACCACACTATGGCCGTGAAGTACGACAATATTTAAACAATGTCTTCCCAAGAAGGTGGATAGGCCGAAGGGGCACTGTGGAATTAATCCACTAGACTACTTCTTTTGGGGCTACATGAAATACCTGGTGTACCAAACAAAGCCAACTGACGTCCATGACTAGATAAGGAGTTGAAAACTTATTTTTTTAATAAATTTGGGAAGTACTTTGCCCATATTTTGGAATAGTTGTAGTTTTTGATAGGGACAACATAGAGACTTCTAGTGTGCACCAATTGATTTCTTTTTTTATGCCCTTAAAATGAGGGGTCACATGATGGGGGTTTGCATTTAAAAATTTTAAGTTGCCCCTCTTTAACCCCCCTTTAGAATAGAGGGGCAAAATGTTTAACCACCTAAAAAAGGAAAAGAAATGTTATGATAGTTATGGTCAAGGTCATTGATATCTCAGGTGTGCCATTACATAAAACTCATCCTGTATATAGTGGTCAGTAACAGATTAACAAGATACATAAATTAATGTAAAGAAGTAGATCAAGTAATAGTATGTTTTGACATAAAAGATACAAATTTAATGTATGTAGAAATTACATTAAACAATAATGCTATTGTTTGTTAACTGAATACTACAACTTGCTTAGTGAGTATTATTATGATCATAGAGAAGGACTTATAATAATTTAGGATTACGTTTCAAGTTATCAATTCTGTATTAACCCTTTGTCCTAAAACAATACTACAAATATGTTTATTGCTGCATTTGAGATTTTTACTTAGATAATACATCAGTAAAAACGGTTAGTGATAGTTTATATATTAGAATTACAAAGTAATATTTAAAATTCAAATGAAATAAAATAAACGGTACCAGGAACTGGCACATACTTTCTCACAAACATATTTAAATTATTAAACAGATTCATTGTGACTTTATAATTGTAGGAGAGGTGATTTATTAAAGTAGGAGATTAACTAATACAATTTTTTATTATTATCTAGAGAGAAAACTATTCGATCGATTTCGAACAAATTTGCACCAAGCATGTCAATTAGGCCTGTATAGATGCATGAAAAAAGGTTTTGAAAAACAACCCCCTTTTTGACCAAAACCCCCAAAAATCAGTTATTATTATTATTATTACCTAAACGCGAATTTATAGAAAGATGCGGTTTTTTGCATATGGTATAATACATTAAGGGCTACAAATAAGCCAAATTTTATCAAAATCGTTAGAGTCGTTTTTGAGAAATTTTGATTTTTCTCTTTTTTTAACCATTTTTGGGGGGTAAACCCCCTTAAAAATCCAAAATTTTAAAAAATGGAAAAAACGCCTAGAGATATTCCAGAACTACACCTACCTACATACCAAATTTCATCAAAATCGGATAGTTGGTATGGTCTCCAGCTCTGTACACATCCTTACAGACACACGGACAGACATCACCAAAAAAACACTTTTTTGGGTTCAGGGAGCATCAAAACAAATAATTCCACTAAACATATTTTTGGGTTCAGGGAGCAGCAACACAGGTAATTCCACTAAACATTTTTTGGGGGTTCAGGGAGCACCAAAACAGGTAATTCCACTAAAAATTCAAATTCAATAATTTGGACGAAAACAATACTTTCTCCATATAATACGTATAGGGTGGAGAAAGTAAAATTAAAGAAAATATTAGAATGGTTTTAATAGAACAGAGCGCAAGTTAATTTGTGTTTGTTTAGATCATGCGGAACAATTGGCGAGGCATAGGTAATTTTTTACCAAGTTTAAGCTACTTGTAGAAAAATTAATGGAATCCATGGATGATGAATTTTCTCATTTCAACTGCTGTTTGTTTCTTAAGGGGGTTTCTCTTAACAGGGTCTTCATAGAGTATTCTATGATTTCTATATTTTTCAAGCATCACAAACTGTAGCACACCCTATGCTGTTCGATTTACATTTCGATGTTGGAGTTTCACCATGATCATATGTCCTAATAGTTTACCGTTTATTAGATTGATTTAATGTTAATGCTTATGTTTTTAACTCACTCCTTTATAACACTATTGTTTATAGTAGTAAAATAAAATTGCAATGTATAGAACTGAATAACACCTCACAACACTAAAAAATCATTCTTTGAACAAAGATAGCTATGCAATAGCACAATTGGTTATGGTTCTGTGATGAAAGTGAATTCAGACTAAACAAATAACGTGAGTAGGCATAGTTTCCTGTCATGACAGGCAGTTATGGTAAACAAAGTGTTCAAGCTTGGCGACTCAATTGACAAGAGCGTCAGACTACCGAGTGTGTTGGATTATTACGTGTTGAACTATCTCAAGTCCACTATTACTCATTTTTATTGCACTCATAATGAATTGAAAGTGCTTTTACACATGCTTCTTAGTAGTGACACAATTGTTGTGAAATTTCTAAAACCAGGATATTTTTTGTGAAGAATCATTTTCTGAAAATTTACATCCTGTCTTTTGTCATAACTTTGCAGATCACACTTGGATAGTGTCTTGGTGTTCTGAAGTACCTTAAATAATTGGTTTTATGGATGAAGAATGATTTTTAGAAGAATTTAATAATAAACCCTATTTAACTTTACCTTGGTTTGGATACGTCAAACTAATTTCTTCTTTGTTGTTCTCTTTAATTAGTACAGAACCCTGATTTTAGGTAAAAATACAAAATATACCGAATATAGTACCCATTATTTACTCCATATGGAAGTCGTTACAAATCAAAAATGTTGGGCATATATGTTAAGATCAACATGCACTTAAGATCGGCTGCCTAGTTGTTACAGAAGTAAACTCTCATCTTTGTTGCTTTCTAGTTTTGATGATGGATTGACATGGTTTCAAATTATCTTCTAAAGTGAAGGTGACTGAAAAGTACAGTAGAACCTTGATAATTCGAGCTAATTTGGGCCGACTGTACCTCGAACTATAAAAAACTCTGAATACACGGAGAAATAGAAAAAAAAAGAAAATATATTTTTTAATGTTTTAATTAGTCAAAATATTAGAACATTTAATAGTTGAAAATGTTTCGATTTTATCTCGATTACGGCGCCATTTCCCTACAGTTACTTTGCCGACACCGTACTCAGATGCAAATTTCTTTTCAAGGCCTCTAATTTAATTTTAATTGGCACAAACTTTCTTTTAGCTTTTCCGCTCATCCGTGCAAAAACAGAATCAAAACTAAAATCAATAGTTGAACAGAAACAGTAAAGAATGCACTCACTAATCGACGATATTACACAACACCGATATGCTTAGCGCGCGTACTTCCGTGGGAACTAACAGTTTACTATTGAAATTGAACTATTTTTAGAATAACAAGAGTGGGAGGCAGTCAAGTATGGAATATATGACTGAGTCACTGAGCTGACATGAGATATAAGCAGCGTCAGCAAGACTCAATGTTGACTCATTACCTACCTACCTGGTGGGTGTGTCGCCAAGCCCGCCAAGTGAACACAATCCAGCCACTTCGATCCCTTGTCACTTTCCATAGACTAGTTGGCATTTTAAACCTAAAATGGGTTTAAAAGTACAATGGGCGGTGACAAAGTAATTTTGAATGTGCACTACAATCTATTTTTTAAAAGCTTTAAAATAGTCAAAAAAGCTATTTTTTATTTTGCAAACACAGCTCGAAATACCCGGGCCCTCGAACTACTGCGACTCGAATTATCCAGGTTTTACTGTACAAATGTGTACTTACAAATGTGCAAGTAATTATGTTTTTAAAGTATAGGTAAAGTAAATAACCTACAAAAAGTCAAATAAAAGTTAGTTTTTAGAAATAGAAATATATTTATTTGCCAGAATCTTTTTTTTTTACAAACAAAATTTACAAACCCTGTACAATCTTTTTTTTAAACTAAAATATTTGAAATATCCTAAAACATGAACATGAAAAAAGAAATATAATAATTATTACAAAATTTAGGTAAAAAAAAACTACACAAAAAGCTATAAGGATTCATCATTAAATTGATATGGCAAGTACCTCATTAGCCTAAGCTGCGTTGAGGTACTTTCATTATTTTTAAACTAATAAATAAAATAAAATTGCAGAAGACAGGTGCTCACACAAGATTTATAATTACAATAAAATTCACTATAACAAATAAATTAAGTTTTATTCTTTACTTGAAAAAATATTCCTGAACCTGTTCCATATTAAATGTTTTATGTTGATATATTGCTGCATGAAATCATAGCATGTAAAACTAATCAATAAAATTATTAAAAGAAGAGCTTGGCTGGTTGATACAGGTTAAGCAATTAATTATCAGCTAGAAACTTGTTAAAAATAAATATAAATTTAAATTAAATAATCAAAATCTCAATTCTAAAAATGAGCAAATTCTAAATTAATTTAAATATGTAAGTCCTAATAAATACAAAGTTTTTCTGTGTTATCAAATTGTTGGAAAAATTCCAAACTATTAGAAAGAGTGAGGCGAGGGCCCAAAGAAACTTTTAGTTGGGTCAATAAGTAGGCATATTTTTACACTATCTGCTGTTCATCAAGTATTAGTCTTCTTAGAAAGTACTGCATATAATATGCATGAAATAAGAGCATGGATTGGATTCTACTTTATTAGCTGGCAGATTTTAAAGTGGGGTGTGAACATTTTGGCACTAAACCCATCTCCAAGTAAGAATTTCTGTTTTACTACATTCCAAAATGTTTCTCTAAAAGTGTTGAATTCTCTTAACTTTGTATGATGGTTTGTTTTGGCATGTTAATAAACCAATGTTTTGACAGCAAAACTGAGCGAATTGGTTAATATTATGTTTCCTTTTTTTCCCTTTTTTTTAATAATATGAAGTTTTAAAGTTAGTGGCTACATTGCTGAAAAAAACATTTTTGTTCAAAGGTGTTTTCATAATTCTTATCAAAGTTCTGTTGCATTAAATATATTTATTTGGTAATTTTAAATAATGGATTATTATTTTTTCCTCTTAGTTTAAATCGTCACATATTGTTTGCTGTTTCTTTATAACTAGGAAAAAGTAAAGTTTTAGAAAATACTAGGAAATATTACATATAAAAGTATAAGTATGTTGTTTTGGACAGGAATGATTTGGTACAAGTACAGACAAGTGGGCGTTGTCCTGTATCAAGGAAGCTGTGCCAAGAAGATTTTTGGTCTGTTCAAAATTTTTATTTGCGCATGATTAGACTACTTAAGAGAATTTTATTTTCTCTTGGGCCACTACTACTTGTTGGAATAAAAACATTGTTGCTATACACATTTATTTCTTCAAAACTCAAATATTTCAAGTCTAAATAATTTTTTTATAAAAAATAAGTCTTGTGAAGCATTATATCAAATATGTTAAGAAGATTCTATTTCTGTTAAAACTAATTTTTAGCTTTTATGCTTTTTTATCTGTTATCTTTAACCTGCATTTAGTTTGTTTGTTTTTATCTGATATCCTCTTCTGTGTGTGTGCGC